>JACXGI010000474.1:117479-136025 GCA_016801175.1 Esox masquinongy
GGGTCAGCGGTTTTGAGATAGTATTTGCATCGTTGGGTATTTGCATGGTGACCTGTTTATGCTCCAGCTAGCGATCCCCCTCCCCTCTGCTCTAAGCCACACCCCCGCCCCTTGCCCCTCCCCTCTGTGTCCTTAGCTTGTCAGTGTTCCTGCTTGGTTAAACAGGCCAAGGCTGTGACAACGGCAGGCGGCAGAAATGAAGCGCAGTGCCAACATGCGCCGCAGCACCGGAGCAGGAAGGGCGTCCTCTATCAGAACGGGCTCCTGGAGTGAGGCACTGCCACGCTCCGCGGCCTGCCTAGGCACATACAAATGAACAGCCAATTGACCAGTTAACGCAGGAGGAAAGCGTTCCCTCTCTACCTCATAATTTCAGATAAATTGATCGACAAAAAAAAAGAAGCTCTAAGCCGAATTCCTTTAAGTTATATTCAGTGGTGAGGTCTAGCACTTAGCTGTTAGCCTCGTAGGCTTATATACGACCTCTGCGAAGGATATTTTCTATAGAAGCGTTCATGAACGAATTACGTGCTTGGAGCGTTAGCCCCAAGACTTGACAAATGTAATGACATTAAAATGAGTATGATAACATTATGTCTTTGGGGAGCAGGATTCATTTGGATATTAATTAAATATGAAGCGAATTAAACTTTGTATTAAATAATGCAAGGAGTTTTCCTAGATTCCTTCACATTCTGCTAAGCAGAATATGCCGTGTGAAATGTGATGCAGGCTTGTGGCGTTTGCAAACAACGCTATTAGTGAACAATGCTTTTAACAACATGTTAATGTATATGGGCACAATCTGAGGGAAAACCCAAATGGCTCTTGCCATTACATTAGTCAAGGCTCATCTTTGTTCATCTCCCGTACTGGAGAGATGAGGTTGTGTAATTTGAATTAAAAGTAATTGGGATGATAGGAGTGTTTCACTTTGAATTAGAATTAGAGGTTCACCGCCAAAGCATCTGAGTGGTTATTCTTTTCAAGGCGCATCAGAGCAGCAAACAACATTCCCCAAATATTCCCACCGTTCTGCCTCTGAGAACCCAAAGCGAGCGGTTTGTTGGGCCCTATATTTATACGGAGTGCTATAAGCAGTAACACTGACTTCATTCGTTTAATGTCATTCCCCCTGAGAAATTCTAACAATCCAGACCCAATTTGTCTTTGTATTCTTCCACGCCTGCCCCAGCCCTCCCCTTAAATCCACTGACCCATTGGTGTGTTTATGTGGTCAACTCCCTTGGTCAAACCTCGGAAAATGTTGTGATTTATGTTAAATTGCCTGCTTAGCCTCTCCCTGTCCCGTCCTGTCCTGCCCCGGCAACTCCAGCGTAATAATAGCCAGTCGCGTTAATTTCCTGTAACCTAATGCTACCAGCCTACCCCTAAACCCCAACCCTCCTCCCCCAACACCACCTTTTTGTGCGTGTGTGTCTGTTACTATTTTTTTTTTTCTTCTCAATCCTCCTCTCTCTTTCCCATTCCCAAACATAGTGGCCTCTCCAAGCCAGCTATGTGCTTGTGTGCATGACAGAACCCAAGGCCCAGACAGGCTGCGGCCTGTGCGTTAAAGATGGTCAATATTTGTTTATGTCCACTTACTTTCAATCAATTTGTTTCTTCGATCGGTTACAAATGTTGAATTTCTTTCCCCACTTAGTATTATTATTATTTTACTCAAATATGATTATTCTGTAACGTGTATCCACTTTTTCTATTTGATCGGCAGAGTTGTACTGTATCCTATGTAGCGTAGCTGAATGTGGCCCTAACCATGGGGCGTCTATGTATATGTGATGTGACAATGTGATGCGGCACATTTACTTCACATCAACTGGAAGACCGCAGCATTAAAGTTGTTCTCTTGCACACTTTACTCTGGCATGCTGTCGACCCTCCAGTTCCCCTGTGCTGTTCTCTATCTGTATCGATGGTATCATTTGTGCATGGTATTTGTGTGATTTTTATTCTAGTCCTATCATTGAGCCCTGCTAGGCCCAAGACTGACTTGCGTGTGAAAAATGTCTTTTGGTTTGTTTTTGAACCCTCCATCAAACCATCACAAAATGTAATACCCGTGTTTAAGTGCGTAACATCAGATTTTGAAAACACACATTCCGGGGGAATTTGTTATTGTACATGTAAATATATTCGTTGTCAGTGTAATTAACGTATGGGGGTCTTTTTCTCTGTCATTTATGGGAAACCTTGCGCGGCTTGTACGAGTTGTTACCGCTGCCCCTTGTCTGTTGCAGTGCGCCGTGTGCCCCCGCGGTTCTCCATCCCGCCGACGGACAACGAGATCATGCCAGGCGGCAGTGTCAACATCACCTGCGTGGCCGTGGGCTCCCCCATGCCCTATGTCAAATGGATGCTGGGTGCCGAAGACCTGACGCCCGAGGACGACATGCCCATTGGGCGAAACGTCTTGGAGCTCACTGACGTCCGCCAGTCCAACAACTACACCTGCGTGGCCTTGTCCACCCTGGGGGTCATCGAGGCCGTGGCCCAGATAACGGTGAAAGGTGAAGAACGCTACGGTTTCTCTGGTCTCAGGAGGAGGGCTCCTAGAGCCCCTGGCCCATGTCGCCAGCCTCTGTGCGTTAGATGCTAGATTGACAATGGCGCTGAAAAGTTTACCGCTCAACGAGGGGTGTTAAACAACAGAGCTTCATCCCGCTGTGTGGCACGTGTTTGCGTGTACGTGTGCGTACGTGCCACATGGCCGGTGTTGTTTTGTCTCCTCAGTGAGACTGGGTACTTATCTGAGTGTAATCGTATCTCCTCCACTGCGTAGCATGTGCACACACACACGGCCTGTTTTCTCCCAGACGTAAGAGAGATATTAGTCACAATATAACCCAAGGCTGCCAGCAACTTCCCCCATTTGTACACTTGAGATGGCATATAAAGAGAATCCATCGGCCTTGTGTCTCCGGGGTCATGTCAGTGTTGAGAGTATTAAAGCAATAAATTAACCCACTAAATTATTTAAGAGACGCACATTGGAACCGCATGGAAAATAATCCTGTTTTACAATCGTCAAAAAATTTTTATAATAAACTGATGAGACGTACCAATGCAAGGAAGAAAACAAAATGCATATAAACTGACTATATATGGAAAACACCATCTGGAAAAATTCTACAGAACGAAATGCTATTACTTTTTTCTACGTCACACAGCCAGACAAAGCATGGAAATGTTCGGCTGTGCCTCAAGGAGTCACATGAAATGTTCCAAGGATGTGTCTGTTGTTAGTTGTTAAGCGTTTCAAGTGAGGTTTCTACATTGTCCCTCGGATGTCTCGCCAGTAAGACCCAGCATACTCTTCAGCACAGACACACAATGATTCTACAATGGTACTCTTCAACAAACACGCAGCGGTTTCATTTCATATAACCGTTACTGATATAATGTCCTTTGTGCTTATAACCGTGTGTATTGAGCGCATGTTTGTGTATTCCAGCCTTGCCCAAGCCTCCCGGGGTTCCCGTGGTGACGGAGCGCACAGCCACGAGCATTACCCTGACATGGGATTCGGGCAACCCCGAGCCTGTCTCCTATTACATCATCCAGCACAAGTCCAAGTTCTCCGAGGACACGTACAAGGAGATTGACGGCGTGGCCACCACGCGCTACAGCGTGGGCGGCCTCAGTCCCTACTCGGACTACGAATTCCGGGTGGTGGCGGTGAACAACATTGGGCGCGGGCCGCCCAGCGAGGGCATCGAGGCCAAGACGGCCGAGCAGGCGCCAAGCACGGCGCCCAGGCAGGTCAGGGGTCGTATGCTCAGCGCCACAACTGCCATCATCCACTGGGATGAACCAGAGGAAGCCAATGGCCAGATTATGGGCTACCGTGTCTACTACACCATGGACTCTACCCAGCACGTCAACACCTGGGAGAAGCAAATAGTGCGCGGGTCCAACTTCCTCACCATTCAGGGACTCATCCCCAACAAGACCTACTACATTAAGGTCCTGGCCTACACGTCTGTGGGTGATGGACCTCTTTCTGCAGATCTCCAGATCATTGCGAAAACAGGAGGTGAGAAGTGTGTGTGTGTGTGTTTGTCTGTGTGTGTGTGTGTGTGTGTGTGTGTGTGTGTGTGTGTGTGTGTGTGTGTGTTTGTGTGTGTGTGTTTGTATGTGTGGCCTTTCTATGTTTTTGTGAACCCAAGACTTTACATTAACAATGATATTAATTGTACATGAGTTAGCCTTTAACTCGCTGTAGGATCTAAAGCTCTGCGATGTTTGAATTCTGAGTAAACAAACAAATCATTTAACTCTACATTGAAGAGAGTATCAACGGGCTAATTTGACAGCCAAGTGTCTTTCTGGGTAAGCACTTTACTCATTTTCTCCTATTAGTCAGATAAAAGTCTCTTAGTTTTTGACCACCGCTGTTTACACTTGAAATCTCTTTGGGTTTTTGAGTGCCAAGCCATTTCTGTTTCTCTTTGGTATGCTGAATGACTATAATCATAATTTAAACAGTATGAAGTCAGTGACTTAAGGCCTGAATTACTTGAATTTTTTTTTCTTATAATATATTTTAATCCATTATGTTGCAATTGCGTCTGTTTCGGGAAATAACATCAAGAACACATATATTTGGATGTGTTCCTGCAGCAATAACAGGTAAAATCACAAATGTAGTAATCACAGGTTTAAGTAGTAATATAGTAAGAGCAGATGCCGGTAGTAATATAGAAACAGCAAGTAATAGTTATAATGTAGCAATGACAGGTAATGCAAATAATGTAGTAACAGATAATAGTGATAATGTAGTAATAGCAGGTAACAGTAGCCACAATAGCACCAGCAGCTGAGCTATAGTGGGCATAACAATAAGTGTCATTATTTTAGCAGTTTAAGTGTGTATCTGTGTTGCTTTCCCAGTCCCCTCTCAACCGACTGACTTCAAAGGGGAAGCCAAATCCGAAACAAGCATACTTCTGTCATGGATAGCTCCTGCACAGACCGGACAAGATAATCAAATCATGGGATACGAACTTTTGTACAAGAAGGGGGATGACAAGGAGGAGGTAAATGGTCTCCCGTATTAAAAACACGTCTGCGGTACACTGACCTAAGGGTGTCTTACTCCCAATGGTGATCCTTATCCTGGTTTCCTCGGCTGATGCCACGCCCCTCTCTCAACAGAAACGGATCAGCTTTGAGCCGACCACCACCTACCTGCTGAAGGACCTGAAACCTTTCACTACCTACACGTTCCAGCTAGCCGCGCGCAGTAAGCACGGCATCGGGGCCTACACCAATGAGATTTCGGCTGAAACCCCCCAAACACGTAGGTCCTCTTCCATGTCTAAGCTATGGTCATGCAGTGAACCGCTGTGGGTGGAAAATAGTTGGACAGGAAAGGAGAACAAAGTTCTTCCATTTTCAAACGCGTCTGCCTTTGTCAATTTATAATTGGATCTGCTACTTCCAAACGTTCGTTGACGACATCATGAGAAATAAATGTCATCGAAAATAGTGGATAACTCTTAACAACAATCCGTGTCATTGAAAGAGACAAATAACTTTGAAAATGGAACAGTTCTGCAGCTATGGGAGCTGAAATGAGTGTTGGAACTCTACCTGTCCATGTACCTATTCACTTTGAAATGAATGCATGGATGGTGTTCACCAGGGCTCACATCTGAAGTCAACACACAAGGTCACTGTGTATACAGAAGCCAGTCCTCTACAACACCTTTGATGTTCAGAACATCACAGCTAAGGCCAATAATAGATCCTTGAATTATTCATTTGAATTTCTATTTCCTCTTTATCTGACTCTTTGCCGTTTTTGATTAGCAAAAGGGCATGTTTTTTCACTTTTTGGAGGCCTTGTCTCTTGACTTTGTGTCATCCACCTCTGAGTATGCGCATACTAAGACTGAGCTTTCTATGGAAATACAATTCTGCACATTTTATCAAGAGGTCAGAGGGGGTTTCCCTTTTCTCAGTAGCATAATTGGTGATTTCTCAAAATAGAATAAAATCATAAAATTCGATGAACAACAGATCCCGTAGAAAGCTCTAAAGAATGTTGTATCAATGAACATAGAGATTTACATCACTAACACACAATAAGACCTCAGGTTTATTGAAATAGTAGAATTATTGAACAATTTGCCCAGGCGTCAAATATAAAGCTACATACATGTAAGTAGTGTCTTGATTATTAGAAAATTGAACATTGCAGAAGCTGTTTCAAATTGTTATATTTTAAATATATCTAAAATAAACCAGAGTTCTGTGTAAGAAAAAAAAAGCAGAGAACAGGTAGGTATTAAGCTCAAAAAGTCCAAACTCGATGGGATGTACAGAGGATGTACAAAGGATATCTGCATGCCAGTGTGTTGGGACTTTCAATTGTCAGTCATATCTCCGTGGGAAGTTCTTTATTGTTCAGTCAGGCTTTTACCACAAACCAACAGGCTTCGGAAAGGTTGGTGACCAATTTTTACACTTTACCAGAGTTGAACCATCAACCTTTATGTTTTGGATTCGTGGTAACTGCTTGCCAGATGTATGATATTTGGTCAGTTTTTATTAAGGATTTCATGTGATCAAGTTACCTTTTACTGAGCATTCACATTTAAATGAAATGTGGGCTTTTAAGTTCAAAATGCCTATAGTGATATTAGTATTTATTTTTCTGCAAAAGAATATATAAGGTTTTGTTTACAAAGGTAGGTTAGCCTGAATATTGTGATGTCCTCATATTACAGTGTCTCATGACAACTCCATCCATACATTACACCCTCAATGTGTGTTTGTTTGTGATTTTACTCACTGAGTTGGCCTTCTTTGAAAAGAGTGTCTTTTGTCTGTACCTTTTGTCTCATTTGTTTTTCTGAATTACCATTGACTTTGGATACCATTTATTTGACAACGTCGTTTCAGTCTGTGCTTTGTCCTCATTTTGTGTCATATTTATTTTCCCTTTTCTTTTCTTTATTGTTTGTTCGTTTCCACCACCATTATCCCAACCCAAAACAAACGTCAACCTACCTGTGAAACCCTTCCTCGAAACATGCCAAACAAAACTAATCCCCAACTGAAATGGTGGCTCCAATCAAACAAAATCCTGCTCCTCCAATCTCCTCCATTTCCCAATCAGAGCCTTCTGCCCCGCCTCAAGATGTAAAGTGCTCTAGCCCAAGCTCCACCAATATCCTGGTAAGTTGGCGGCCTCCCCCTTTGGAGTTACAGAATGGGATCATAACTAAGTACGCCATCCAATACACCGCCATTGAAGGGGAGGACACCACCACTCGACAAATATCCGACATCCCTCCAGAAAGCTCCCAGTACCTCTTGGAACATTTGGAAAAATGGACTGCCTATCGTGTGACTGTGACTGCTCACACGGATGTGGGTGAAGGACCTGAAAGCTTACCACAACTGATCCGCACCGAGGAGGATGGTATGTTTAGTTTTCTGAAACTGCTACTCCCGTTTTAAATCCAGTCTAAAATCCAGCTATTTTAACCTGAAACCCCCTCCAGACACAATCTAACATCATCTACAAACCCTCAGACCAGACGTAGCACCCCCTCTCTGCATCTTCCTGCTTCTAAAAAAGCTGCCAGCTCTTCTAACAGTCATGTTTAGGCCACTTTTACTAACTTGGACGTTTTCTGCGACACTTTTTTAACTATACGGACTGCAACAAACCTTTTTTGTAGTGCAAACTTAAAAAAACATTTTGTCTGAGTTTTTCGCCGTTTATCCCCTTCGACTTAAATTCAGCATATGGTATGGCATAATCTCCTGCATCGAAGCACTTCAGGCCATTGACTTCCCGTCCCAAACTGTCATAAAAAAAGTTTAGATTTTTACTTTTTTTTATTAACTTGCCTCAATGTCAAGTTATTGACATTGGAAAGGGTACGACATGGAAGATATTTTTGTTTTTTAAATGGCCAAAAATGACAACATTTTTCTCTCTTTTTTTTTTTTTTATATTTCATTTTTTCTTCACACTTCATAGCCAAAATGATTGCAGGGTGCTTCAAGGTTTTGAAGCATCCCCTTTGGCTTCTCTTTTCTATTTTAACAAATACATTTTTATGTTTTTAATCCACTACTCCCATTTTTTAATGTATCCAGATTAGGTCAGTTGTCAGACCTGTTTTTGGGGTTGTTTTTCTTTTCCCTTGCCATTATTGAGATATTGATGTCATACAGTGCTTGTTGCAGTATGCTCCGCTTTTCTAGATTTTTTACCACCCCAGCATTTTGCTCTTTGGAGTGGGCCAAAAATGAAATAGGGAGAGGGGGTCCTCTATAATCTTGACGTTGTTTCTTTTATCCCATGGTGTTCCTCCAGTTCCCAGTGGCCCGCCTCGTAAAGTCGAGGTGGAGACTGTCAACTCCACATCAATAAAAGTCATCTGGCGCTCGCCGATGCCCACCAAGCAGCACGGGCAGATCCGAGGGTACCAGGTGCATTATGTCAGGATGGTTAATGGGGAGCCCGTGGGACAGGCAGTCATCAAGGACATTTTAATCGACGATGCGCAGGTAGGCACCCTAAACCTCCCTCTCTGAAGTTGCACATTTTCTAAGCATTGATAAGGACAGCAGAGCACAGGAGAGACACCTGCCAAAGAAAAAACAGAATATCCTACGGAGCAGTGTAAACCTTTGTTGGAGATTTGTGTTTTACATACATGATAAATGATTAAATGTCAAGTATACCTATGCAATATCTGACTCATCCTCTGTTATTTAAAATATATTGTTGAGATAATTACGGGAACAATTTTGTCTTAATGCAATGAAATGGACATATTCAAGGATGGGGTCAGTGAATTACATCTCTTCAGGGCAAAATTGTTAGTCAGTTTGTGTCTTTCCCATAGCATGTACTCAACTACTGTTTTCTAAGCCCTCTGTATTTCTGTACTTAGCTGTTGTATTTTCTCTTTTCGTTGCACTCAAATCTTAATCAGTGGGAATATGATGATTCAGCTGAACATGTAAGTAGATCCAGAGATCTGACGTTGTCCTTCTTCTTCCCTTTGGTCCCCCTGCATGCTCTTTATCTCCTCCAAACTGTCCGTTCATGATACACTTGGTTTTGGCTGTACCAAACCTAATATCCCCTCCTGACTGCTCTGGATTCCCTTCAGACTAACGGAATAGACTGACAGATTTGAGAACTTTTAAACTAACAACAAACTGCTAATAGTATGCTTTTAAGTCAACGCTTGTAAAGTTTACGGTAAGGGTAAGGTTTAGAATAAGGGTTTGGGTAAGAGTTGGGGTTACATTCTGCTTTTAAGTTTCAGTCATTTAACATAAACCTTTATTCAGAGAAACTTAGTGCTGTCAATTTAAGATGGGTCGCTGAAATAAGCACATTTCAAATTCACACTAATTGTCATAGTTAATGCATGTTATAAGCCATCAGCAAAGTTGCCTCTAGAGAAAGCTTGATCTTTCAGCATAGCCTGTAGGTAGTGAGCACTGTTCTTGGTGCTCCATAGGGTTATGTTAACTCTGTGCGCTTAGGTTACATTTGTAGGGTCGGGGTCAGGATTACATTTAGGGTTAGGTGGACCCTTTAGGACAAGGGTTAAAGGTCGAGCTATGTAATATGGACGGAGCTCTGAGGGTAGACAATGCACTCCAGTATTGGACAGGTGAACAACAACAAGACCTAAGCGGTGGCATCCATCTCTAGGGTTAAGATTAGGCACCCTCCTAGTGAGGTTAAGGCGAGGATGTTCATGAGGGGGATAAGCTTTAAGGTTAGGGATGGAGTTAGGGGGATAAGCGTTAAGGTTAGGGATGGAGTTAGGGGGATAAGCGTTAAGGTTAGGGATGGAGTTAGGGGGATAAGCGTTAAGGTTAGGAATGGAGTTAGGGGGATAAGCGTTAAGGTTAGGGATGGAGTTGGTTGGAGTTGGTTATTAGAAATGTTGAAGGTTATTCTGTTGAACGGTTATTTACACATCTGCAAAGCATCTGCTTCCCAGCAAAAAACGTAGACGTTAGGATGTTCCCAACCAGAGTTTGCCTTGATAATCTAAAAAGTCACCTTTTTGCTGGGTTGGGACTATCGAAGTAATAGA
Organism: Esox masquinongy; assembly: GCA_016801175.1. NCBI lineage: Eukaryota > Metazoa > Chordata > Actinopteri > Esociformes > Esocidae > Esox > Esox masquinongy. Next base: position 127,589 of record JACXGI010000474.1, read on the forward strand.
TTACTTAAAAGCTGAGTAAAATTAAATTAAAAACATATAATGCCTTACCATTACAGTAGTACTGTATCACTTAGACCTTAATTTCAATGCATGGGTTCACAAGATCACGAAGGGTGTTTTGGCAATGGAGTTATAGTTTTGAATACTATATGTAGCAGGTCAGATTTGTACCAGCTGTGTTTATTGCTAGTTATTTACTAATTAGTGAGCTAACATCTGTGAGATAATGTCAATCTGAATCACCAAATCACTGCATAAATGCATGCGCGAAAGCCTACATTCTTTTAGTCCTTTGTGTGATGAATGACCCTAAATTACACCCCACCGCTATTAAACTCCCCCAAAATTACAGCAAATTCCCTTGCTAGGGTGAGGGAAAAAATAATAATCCATATTCTTCTACAGGAAATGGTCATTACAGAGCTGCAGGCTGAGACCACGTACTCTGTTGCTGTGGCAGCCTACACAACAAAGGGAGACGGAGCTCGCAGCAAGCCCAAGCTGATCACCACCACTGGCGCAGGTAAAGGAGCTGTCACCGCTGACAAATCTGCCCGTGCCCCTCTGCTAATGTACCCTGTGATCATCCAGAAATGCATTTGTCCTGTAGAGGGCTGTGAAATTGCACCCAGTGAAAGGAAGCAAAAAAATATATATATATAAAAAAAAAAGAAGCTAAGCGAACCTTTCCCCCCACGGCTATTAAAGTGTGAATGCGGCTAATTGCCACCCCAATTATGACAACAATTGTAATTCCGCTCACCCACTGCTTTGACATTGGAATGTCCACAGGGGTTAAGGAACTAATGGAAAATGAGGTGGGGAAATCAGGGAAGAAATAGACTTCAGTATTAAAGGCAGGCCGACGATCTGTTCGGCTCTCATTGGTTTCTTTTGAGAGAGCCGCATGACACAATCCAAATGGCATTCAGAAATACTTTACCATGTGTGTATGTGTGACATATAATTGCACTGTCGTCTAATCCGTCTGAAAAGGCTTTCATGCCGCACCTGCCTTGCAGGCGTACAGTGTGTGTGTGTGTGTGTGTGATTGTGTGTGTGTGTGTGTGATTGTGTGTGTGTGATTGTGTGTGTAGGGGAAGAAGGGAAGGGGAGGAGATAGGAGCCTTTACTCAGTCAAGGCTTTTTAAAGGTATGCCATATTGGTGAGGTATCAAAGCAAATAGCATTAGCATTTATGCAAACAGGGTGTTGGATATCTACTGCTCTCTTGGTGGAATAACACCTCGCTCATGAAGTCAGAACAACAACAGGCTATGCAATGGCGACCCTGAACCCTGTTATAATCAGGCAAAGGCAGATTTCACGATCAGATGTGGCTATGTCATGCATTACGGAATGGTTTTGGTTTGTAGGCTTCTCAAAATTTGCCGCGAGTTTGGATATTGCTTTTATAATTCATACGGCAGTTCTTTACGTAGCAATTTGTATTTATTGTCTTATTTTGTCACTGCTTTTTTCATAGTGCCTGAAAAACCCAGACTCATGGTCAGCCCTACCAACATGGGCACTGCCCTCCTACAGTGGCACCCCCCAGCATTAACCCACGGTGCCCTGCAGGGGTACCGCCTCCGCTTCGGCCGCAAAGATGTCGACCCCCTGACCGTCATCGAATTCCCAGAGCGAGAAAACCACTACACCACCAAAGAAATCCACAAGGGGGCCTCTTACACCTTCCGCCTCTCCGCCCGCAACAAGGTGGGCTTCGGCGAGGAGACGGTCAAAGAGATCAGCACCCCGGAAGACGTGCCTAGCGGGTTCCCGCAAAACATTGCGGCCGAGGGCGGCACCACCACCACCATTCAGGTGAGCTGGAGACCCGTGTTACTGGCGGAGCGCAACGGAGTCATTGTGAAATACGCCCTGCAGTACAAGGACATCAACAGCCCTCGGAGCCCCTCGGAACTCTTCATCACTGCCCCCGAGTCCACTGTAACTCTTGACGGCCTCAAGTCGGACACCACTTACGATATCAAAATGTGTGCCTTCACCAGCAAGGGCTCGGGCCCCTATAGCCCCAGTGTCCAGTTCAGGACACAGCCCTTGGATCAAGGTAGGACCCCACCCCGATCCCCAGCCCCACCCCCCAATCCAACGTCACCCCACAACCACCAACAGCGATCACCTCGTCAAGCCTTAGTGGCAAAAGAACAGACAGAATGCGATTGATTTGATCTCAGGGTTGGTCAAACAAATCTGCTCTATGTATACATAGTCCTTTCACCCCATAATAAGTAAAGATGTCAGAAAGAGATGGAGTAAGTATATATGTATCCCATGTGTTGTCAGCCAAAGATGAGCCGGCAGATTATAAGAGGTGCTGTAAATAAAAAGGTAAGATAAAAGTAAGAAAGGTAAGAATGGGAATATTGTAGCCCGATTAAGACCACTCTGGCAAAGGTTTCTACTGGTTGTGAAGGGAAACGTGTTCAGGTAAGAGGTTTGTTGCTCCGGAATACTTTAGAGAGGCATGCGTTTGTTTTGTGTCTAAATCATCTACTCCCCCTTTCTTTTAGCAGTGTTTGCAAAAAACTTTCATGTGAAAGCTGCCATGAAGACATCCGTGCTCCTCACTTGGGAGATCCCAGACAACTATAACCCAGCTCAGCCATTCACCGTAAGCTTTTGAATAATCCTTTGTTTTTTAATGAACAGTGTTTGACGACAACAATCCAGAAAATACCATGTTTTCTCAGCCAAAGATATAGTCTTATAAATATCTGAACAATCATATTTTTCATTAAAGGGGCAGTATGCAAGATTTTACTGTACTACTAGCATTGAAATAAGCAAAAAAAATTACCAGTAGACATCATCAGTTAATATTTTAAGTTAATGTTTCAAATAATATTTTTCTACAAAATTAATCTGAGTGACTGACATCCCCATTTTAACTTTCTCACCGGTTTGTCTATCAGTTTCCATTGACTTGCAATATCCTTATACTCGCTTCAGACACTCAGAGTACTATCCTTCCCACCCTAACCCTAACTGGACTAGCTAGTACTGTACCAGCCTCGTTCTGTAACGGAAGAGCGTCGTCACCAGGACGTCTTTGTAAATAAGAATTTGTTCTTAACTGACTTGCCTGGTAAAATAAAGGTAAAATAAAAATAAATAAATGAGGAGGAGACAAGTTGTGTTATTGTTTAGAGGCAGGATTCTACACAGTGCCCCTTTAAGTATTTTACTAGGCATTAGGTATTTTATTAGGCTTCCCGTTACCCACATCTAAAGCAGTAATGTAGCTACTCCTCCTAGGCTCCAAACATAAATAAAATAACTTCAAAATACATAATGAAATTCACAATAAATATCCAATACACAACACTCAATAGTGTTATGTATTGCACATTTTCACACTAAATAGTGTTATGTATTGCACATTTTCACACTAAATAGTTGTATGTATTGCACATTTTCGCAGTACCTGTAGTGCTATTAGTTGTTGTTTTATCTGGTTTTAGTTCTAGCTTATGTTACCCAGGGTGGCAAAGAGTTCCATGTACACGTCATTTTGTTTAGTATTGAGCGTCTCCCACCGCTCTGGACTTGGGGACTGTGAAGAGAACTCTGATGGCATGTCTTGTGTGGTATTGATGAGTGTCCAAGCTGTGTGTTAACTGCCTTAACGGACACCCTGGTACTGTCAGCACATCAACACCTCTTGCGAAGATCAATAGCGATGCAGTCATTGTCCGCTCTGCCTCTGAGCCAGGAGCGGTTGGCATGCATGCTGTTGAGATTCACACTATGTACACACCTTAGGGGTTTACGTGCTTCTATGGCAACTACGGTTTGCCTACTGTAAGTCCTTCTTAGTGACACTGGCCGTGTTACTGGGTAACAGTCTATGTCTGATATAACGGAGGTCTGTAGGACCGTGTAGTCGATTGTGATTTCAAGAAACAGGGCAGTGTTGGTGTGTTTTTTTTTTTTTTGTGGTGAGAGCGGTCTCCCTATTTTGGTCACCGCTGAATCCGTTTGGAATTTAGGCTTTTAGTTCAGTACGATATTTACTGTAGATAAGGTTGAGCGATTGATTGGTCTCATTCTGTATATTTCGGATCAGATTATTGCTAATTACCCGTTCTAAAACTGACTGAAGCCCCTTGTTAAGGGTTGCTGTTGTGCGCGTTTCCTGTTTTAGCTGACCTCTGTTAAATGTTAATATGTAACATTTAACAGAGGTCCCGATATTTTACGGACTCAACAGACCTCAAATGATTGACTAGTTTACAGTTTAGTCATTTAGCAGGCACTCTCAACCAGACTGACTTACAGTTAATGCATGCATTTTAAGAAGCTAGGTGGGCCACATTTTTTGTCTTGACAATATTGACACACACGATTTCCTTTTATTACACACCCAGATTCTCTATGACAATGGCCAGAGCGTCGAGGTGGACGGCAAGCTCACCCAGAAGCTTATCACGGGTCTGCAGCCCGAGACGCAGTACTCCTTCCTGCTAACCAACCGGGGAAACAGTGCCGGTGGTCTCCAGCACCGTGTCTCCACCATGACTGCCCCGGACATTCTGCGCACCAAGCCATACCTGATCGGCAAGACCAACCTGGATGGCATGGCCATTGTGGAGCTGCCCTCAGTTCAGACTTCAGAGAAAGTCAGGTGGGTGGCACAATTATAACTGCAGCTAATCAACTAATTGCAGACTTGTATCTACACAGTAACGAGCTAGATTGGCTAGATTTTACAGGCTGACAGATTTCTTGCAACTTTTGTTTGATTGTTTGATGATTGTTTTAAAGGACATCAGCACTATAGAAGTCACTGCATATTACAATAATTGCATTGTATCTTGCCTGCTCTTCTTGTACTCATTTCCTCAAACACAGAGAGGGTGACACCATGTTTTCTCCCATCCAATTTAGCCCACTTCCCAGTATTAAGCCTTGTAATGTCTTTCCCAGCCTTTCCAACTAATCTCTGGTTTGTCAAAGGGCCAAAGCGCAGATCCGATTGTAGACTGGCACTTCAAGCTCATCTCGGGTTTTGATCTTGCTGAACGCGCTTGGGCCCACTGTCCCATGTGCCAGGGCTTAAGCTAATTAGCTCCCTATTAGCCCACCACACTGCCTTCCTGGCTAAAGCTAGCTAGCACTGTGCCCAGCCTGCAGAAGTCACCAAAAAACTCTGGCAGAGGCCATTATCTCCCTTGCTGCCACGGTGGAGGGATGCAAATCCCTCTAATTCCAGCTTCTCTTCTGTCTCTCACGGAGAGCTACTGATTAGCCTACGGGGTCCGCAGTGAGGTGTGACACTGCGCCCGACTTCTCTGATCATGCTTCAATTAAAAGACAAACATGGAAGAAAACCGACTTAATGGAATGATAATGGGCTAGTGTAACTCGCTAATGGAACCATCATGTGTGGTCTTTGTCTGTTTTCCCATACGTCTCATACCCTGTTACACCTAAAGGATTAGGTTTAAAGTCCCCACGGAGACTAAACATTGTTGTGTCTGAAGCTCAAAGCTTTGATCTTGGTTAGTATTGTCTAGGCGCCGCATGTGACCTTCCATATAAAATGAATGCATTGTAAACATATTATTGAGGAAACTGACAATGACCTTTGACGTTTAAAACATTGAAATGTCCTGTCAAGTCAAACTGACAATGACCATTAACATTTTGCTAAATTGTAAATCTGTTTGTTTCTTGCTTTGACTCAAATTTTCAGAGGATACTACATAGTGGTTGTGCCTTTGAAGAAACAGCGAACAGGAAAGTTTGTTAAACCATGGGACACCCCAGATGAGATGAACCTTGAAGAGGTTAGTACCACACCAAAGTCCAATAAATTAAATAGTAATACAAACTGAATAGTAAAAAAAGTCTTCATTAAACATAAATATTACAATGGAATTCTTCCCAAATGCGGTAGGGACTGCCTAGATCTTGGTCGTGAAAAATGCTTGTGAGACGTTTGATGTTTTTTTTTTTTTTTTTAAATGTCCTCGTAAACATCCATACTCTTCCCCCCTTGCAGAAGTTGGCTGAATTAAACAACACTTGATATGAAATGTTGTTAGCTGTGTTGAATTTCAGCAACCAGGAAGTAAGCGAGGACATTGGGTCTCAATAAAAGGACGGTATTTTGCCCACTTTCCCACAACTAGCTGGCAATAGTTGTAAAAATGTCATTTTTCTATATTTAAAAATGTAAAAAAAGGCGTAGATGTCACAATTCCCTTCCCTGCACTAATCACTGCTTGTATCCTCACTCTCTCACAGAAAGTGAGTGAACTGTCTAGAATTTTAGCAATCAGAAAATGACTGGAATTTTCCTTGTCCTATCTTCCTGTAACAACCTTACATCCCCAGCAAATAATACCTTGTAATGAGGTTCCAATAACACTATAACATGTCTGCGTTTTGTTCCTGGTTGGTCCCAAGGACATCACCCATTATGGTTTTAGGATGTTCTCTTGGTGTTTTCTTCGTGATATTTTTTATTTTATTTTGACGTTGTTATGGAAACCAACATGAACAATGCTTTTATGATATATATATTTTTACTGACATGTGACACAAGTATACTTGCACAACTATATTGTGTATTTTTTCATGCATTTCTATTAGTCTTAAAAGCGTCCCAGATACCAACTGTGAACTAAATGAAACTTCCAGAGGACCAAAACATTTTGACAACTTTAGGGACCATTTTGTAATGTTTTGGGAAACTCCTAAAAATGTAACTTGTTTAAGGTTAGTCGAATTAATGTCCTGAAAATGTCATAAAAAGGTGCTGACATGATCCTCTGGTGCCTTTGGAATGAATAGAAAAGTACAGAATGTTCCCTTTGGACCATCACATCGCTTCCTAGGGACTACTACAATTAAAGTCCTAATAACATCCTACATCATGACATCATGGGACTTCACAGAAAACTAGACAAAGATCACTTGCAAAACTTTCCCTTGGGACAATTACGCATCGTCCTAAGGACCTGTAAAACTACAGTACTGAAAATGTCTGTAGATGTCATGATATGGTCATATTACAGGTACCAGACTGGCGCACATTCAGCCAACACGAACCAAACAAAACCTCACCCAAATGTCACAGAAAAACCGACCAACCCTTGCCAGCTAGGGTATGGTTTAGTACCTAGGCGGACAAATCCCATAACTCAGACGGGAAACGATGGAATGGGAAAACCTGGGACATGAGATGGTGGATTGACGCAATACATGCAGAGACCATTATTCATATGGAAATCGGGTAGAACATTGAGTAGTCATGAAGAGCACTGCAACCCCCTCTCCCTCTCAACAGTAATTACCTGAAGAGCTGCATCAGGCCTCTCGGTGTCTCTTCTCATTCAAAGGAAAGGCAGCACATTGGTTTTGCACATAAGCACTTGACAACTTTTATATTTAGCCAGTCTCGATATTTCAGAAGCTTTTTGCGCCGTGTATCGTAATGCTCAAGTCCATCGCTGCCTTAGCGGAGAAAGCTTATGGGGTGATTTAGCCGCCGATTTGCGACGTGTGCGCGCTCTTTGTGATGTGTCACACCCGTATAGTCTGTCTCTCCGCTATATTAATGCTAAGTCTTGTGAAACATGATTAACACTCATCAGATGCTAAGTAGGACATTGAGTCAATTGCAGTTTGTGGGTCTTCTGATGTGCTTTCGGACGTTCGAGTGCCCTTCCTATATCAAGGAAAAATAGCTGTACAATTAAAATGCATTTTCCAAAAGTTCAATACAGAAATTCAAAGAAAAGAATGTCCATAATTTTTCCTACAAAGTCCATGATTGCTAAATCTTGGAACAATCCTTGTCCATCAAGTAAACCTTATCTTTGTAGGAAAAAAAGTGCTATATCAAAAATATAACCCCCTAAACAATATATTTCTGCCGACAGGCCTACATGATGATAATAAAGAACAAATCTGTTAGACATATAAAAGAACTCTGTTATATGTTTTGATTTTATAATAAATAATTGCCATGTTTTAGAAATGTTCAAAAAACACAAAAATAACATCATTAAATTAACTAATCAATGCACGTTCATATGTCACTGAATGCTTACATTTTCTTTTAGCAATAAGATAGCAAGCAAGCAAGCAAGTTTATTTATATAGCACAATTCATACATCGAAGCAATTCAATGTGCTTTACAAAGAAAAATAAAATATAAAATATATAAAAATACAATAACATAATGTTTTCATCATAACATGATGAAAACATCATAATAATAGAAATACAATAAGAAAACAAAGATTAAAAAAAAAAAGATTAGAAATGGGATAAAAACATAGGAAGCTATAAGGCTAAACAGTGTGGTTAAGTTTAAGTGCTCAGTCGTAGGCACGTGAAAAGAGTAGTGTTTTTAACCTGGATTTAAAAATGGATACGTTTGGGGCACGTCTAAGATCT
>JACXGI010000475.1:0-19592 GCA_016801175.1 Esox masquinongy
AGAGACAGAGAGAGAGAGCGACAGACAGAGACAGAGAGAGAGAGCGACAGACACAGACAGAGAGCGACAGACACAGACAGAGAGAGAGCGACAGACACAGACAGAGAGCGAGTGACAGAGAGAGAGAGAGCGAGCGAGTGACAGAGAGAGAGAGCGAGCGAGAGACCCAACAAGTGATGTCTGATTTCAGCTAAAACTATTATCATAATGTTTTGGAAAAATAAAGAAATCACATCCATTGACCAATGGCTCAGTGAATTGGCAAACCCATTACATTTGGAAGAACTTTGATATATGCTGTGACAAATTTTCTAAATTGGATAGGATCTGGCAACCCCTCCTCTCCTATTTAGTATAGTAAACACTGTGGTGTGTCACATTTTTTGTTCTGCAGTTTGCCATGCAGTCTGTGTGTCAGCCTCTCGATCCCAGCAGTGGTGGGGTGGAATCTTGGAGGAACTTACAAATCTGGCAGGCAGGAAGAGAGTGAGGGTGTTGTTTTTTGGTGTATGCATGTTTCTTGTCCTGTTTTGTGTCTTGTTGGGTGTTTGGGTGATTTTTGCTTTATGTGCTGTTTCTGTCCTTTTTTGTGTTGAATAAAAAAATATTTGAAACCAGTTGGTCACATGAGGAAGTGATGTAAAGCAGGAAGTATATTTCAATTCCTGCTGCCCTCTTTCCTCTGCCTTTGTGGGACATTTTATGCAAGCAATCAAAATGCTGTCATGTGGTTTTGTAATCTCAGGAAATAATTGGTCTTTTACTTGATTGAAATTCTTAGACCATACTATTTTTTAAGATATGAGGAAGAGTACCGATTGAAAGCAGAACAAACAGCTCCAACAAACAGCTATTTCCTACTTTGCACTACTTTTGAACTCTAGTGAAAGTAGGCTACTAGGCTCTTTACTAGAGTAGTAATGCTCTTTCAAAGTGCTCTCGAACATGGAGTCTGTACTGACATGGTCTATATTGTATAATGTCCTTGGTAACCGTGGTCAAGGTCATAAACCATCATTTGGTCCTATGGTTCTTTCAGCATGTTACACAGACCAACACTATATATTTCCATGAATGTCAAATAAAGCCTAGATAGCGGTGATAACAGCATACATGCAGCAGTGTAGCTGTCTGTAGGCGGACAGGGATTTCATTACACAATGTCTCTGTAATTTCCTGAGCAGGGATAAGGAGGATGGTGATTTCCTTCTACTTCGTGTTCCCACTAAAAGCTATTTGAACACGTCTGGTTTGAAGGCAAAATGGGGGTCAGCTTATCTGTCTTTGTACTTAGTTTGCAGAAGTGCATCGTCTGAAGAAATGTTGAACCATAGATACAGCGCTTGCAAAACTGTAGGGTCTAAAATTTGTTTATTGAAGATACCAGGGCTTTTGTATGATGTTCTTCGATTTTCTTCTTGTAAATGTGCATGACACTTAAAGTTGCTGTTCGTTAGAGCTTGTTCAATGTCGTTTTTATGATAAAGTTTTTAGTCATTTGCTAGATGCTCTTATGTAGAGTGAACCTAGGGTTAGGTTAATTTCTCAAGGGCAAAACGATCTTTTTTTGTTGGCTCTTAGATTCAAACCTGTGTCCTTTTGGTTATTGGACCAAAACTAACCACCAGGCTTTGTGCCACTCAGTTTCTCTTGTTCTTAATGGTATCAGGGCTGTAGAGGAGTCAGATATTACATTCCAACACTGCCACAGAAACATTAACAACATTAAAAAAAGACACTCACTGATCAATCGTGCTGAGTCAGACTGAGTGTGGCTATAACCCAGAGAGCACTACTCGGCCGAGATCATAAAGGACAGTTCCATACCCGTACACAGAAGACCATGGCCATGTCCAAAATGGAACCCTGCTTTTACAGTGCACTGCGCAGTGCAGATCTGTAGGACCTTGGTCAAAGGTAGTACACAGTGTAGGGAATAAGCTGCAATTTGGGAAGCTACAGCCATCTCCATTCTCTCCACCAGACAGGGACAATGGCGCATTATCCACTGTCCCAGCAATGTGGGACACAATTGGTTTAATAACAGACCACAGCTTTTCAGAGTTTTTCGGGGGGCTTAATAAGTTTGGAACAGGAAGACCTTTGCCTAATTGCTATTTCTGTACCTATTCATGTTATTCGGTAGCCTGGAATCAAAACTTTTAGATACCAGGGTAGTTCTGAAGTGTTTACTACGACAACAAGAATCCCAACCATCAGATTTATGACCTTGGACACTAACTGTTAATACTGGCAGTAAAATAATGTAGAAATGCTGCATTTTCAATTTATATTATGTGATATATCCTTTTTTTATTTCTCAGTCTTTCTCTTCTCCCAAAAGTTACTCAATGTATATCTGGCAGTAAACAGATGGGGCCTATATCTGCTGCATGGCCTGGATGCTTTGGGCCTGGCGAGGAGTTGTCATAGGAGCTCTGTGTCCACACTTGGCTGCCTGAACACTGCGCTAACTGCTGAGAACTGAAAAAGTCAGATGGTTTATAGCTGTGTCTGCCAGCCCAGACGAACTCTCTAATGCTCTGATTTTGCTTATGCCTTTGTCTTCTGGGGGTTGGGGGGTAGGTACCGGCTGCTAATGTACTCTGGCTGAAAGCACATTATCCCCTGAGAAAGCTTTGACAGAAGTTAGACTGGATCCATTGGAAATCATTTCTGTCCCTCGAGGTTCCTTCCCAAGTGGGAATCAATGTCATGTCCGGCAGCTTGACTCTCCCTTCCGTCTTTCATTGCTCCAGCCGTTTCCTCCGTCCGTCTAATTGTCTTTTACTCTGAACTGATGGTGATATTATAGATAACCTCCTTCCTGTATTAAATGTATTGTCCAATGCATGCCTGTGTTTGCCTTGCTAGTCCTGGAAAAAAAATAGACAAATATGTTATCTTTTTTTTCTCTGACCATTGCCTGAGTTAGAAAATGGACAGGAAGTCATCTCTAGGGTACCACGACCAAACAGGAAGCACAGAAGTACCCTGCAGTGCCCCAGATGGCTCAAAGCCATTCAATGTGACTGAATGTTTAAGGCCAAAAGCACGACAAAGACTCGCCTGTTTTTCACCTGTCATCAAAAATAATGTTCATGTTTAGATCTTGACCTAATTACACATGTTTGCATTAAGTAGGCGGTGTGCAATGGACCTTCTGAAAACAGCCTGTGACAGTGAGGGACAACCTGGACTTTTAATCAAAAAAGGATAGGAAAAAATTGATACAATTGTTCCTCAACCCTCCACCCATTTGAATAGATTACAGGTTAATTAACAGGATCTGTGTAATAACCTCTGATCTTTAACATTCTCTAGGAGCTGACGGACTGACCCGGTGATGAACGGTGACTCGCGTGCTGGGGTGGTGACTGCCCCCCCTCCCACCACTGTCCCCCACAAGGAGCGTTACTTTGACCGTGTGGATGAGAGCAGCCCGGAGTACCAGAGAGAGAGGAACATGGCGCCGGACCTGCGGCAGGACTTCAACATGATGGAGCAGAGGAAGAGAGTCTCCATGATCCTGCAGAGCCCAGTAGGACCCAACACCACACACACACACACACACACACACACATACACACACTCCCACTCAAATGGTATTGTAGCCTGTGTATCAGCGTAATGTCGAACCACCAACCTATGAATAGATAGAATATCTTTGTCCAAAACCTATTCTTTATTTTTATACTTTCAATTCTGAATAGTCTCTTTGTATAGGGCTGTCACGCTCTCTGCCATCACATGCTATAACCACTTAACGCGTACGAACAAGCTTTATTTGTCCCTCTCCAACCCAGTGCTTCGCTCTTAGCACCCCTACAGAGCTGAAAGAAAGTCTGTACTTATGTGACGGTTTATTAATGTATGCTGGTCTAGGGTAGGCCGAGTCATAAGTCCTCCCTCAAGGAGGGAGTTCATATGGCTGAGTGTAGAGATGAGCTCCTCTGGGCTTTACTGACGCGCGCACACACATTTTGACAGAGTGCAGCTGTGAGCCTAATAAATAGATTGTATGCAGTACATTGTCCCTCCAGTTCTCCTACCATCAGAGTACGGTATGAAAGGCACAGGACCAGAAAAGAGCAGACTGAATTTGGATCGCTCATGCAGTGGCAGGTTTTGACCCTTCAGAGTTACTCTGACTCTCTCTGGCTCTGTCTCTGACTCTCGTCTCTCTGCCTGACTGCACGTAACCATCTTCTCCCCAGGCGTTCTGTGACGAGCTGGACACCATGATCCAGGACCAGCTGAAGCGTGGTAAGACGCCCACCAGCCTGCTGGCACTGCAGCAAATAGCGGACTTCATGACCACCAGCACCCCCACCATGTACCCCGCAGCACCACAGGGAGGCATGGCTGCCCTAAACATGAGTGAGTTATTCACCGTTGCGCTTCCATCTACGATCAAACGCAGTGTTCCCCAATGCCTCTCCACGAGGACTCGCAGTCCAGGTATTCCAGAACCAGCAGAGACTATTTCACTGAAAAGCAGCTGGATGATCGGGCGACCGTTTGAACTAATGGTTTCTTCGTAATGCATTATGTTTAACGGACTGTCTGGGGCTACTCGAGAAGAGGCTTGGGAAACACACATGGAATGTATACCATTTAGAGGAATGTAGGGCTGTAGGTGATCTGTGTGTGACGTGTGTACCCTGCAGCGCCCCAGGGAGGTATGACCGCACTCAATACTCGTAAGTAATGTAGCCAACGTAGGCCCACCTGCTAGTTAGCAGTGCATTTGTCTGTTACATTTAGCCCCCCCACGCAGTATCTACAGCCATTCAAATAGTTTACCACTTTATTGCGGTAGGCGTGGGGTAAAGCTACTGCCGCGTGATTTCATCCACAAGTCGTAGGACCGATAGTATATCGCTGTGGATGAGATGTAGAATACCGATTTAGGTTTACGTTTAAAGTTTTCCCTTACGTCCTCAAACACTTCCCCTGTTAGTCACATGACCAGATTAGCAGGTCCCCTCAGGCCAAGATGTCCTCCGCTGAGGGCAGAGGACTATAGTAGAGGCAAATCACAGGCTTTGTAATTGATAGAGACAGAGACCCTATGCTTAGGCCTCAATAAGCTAATTATTCTTTGGTAACTGAGGTTTGTGAAACCGTCTATCTCCCCCCAGGTCTGGGCATGGTAACACCGGTGAATGACTTGCGGGGATCTGACTCTATCTCCTATGAGAAGGGAGAGAAGTTGCTGCGCTGTAAGCTAGCAGCGTTCTACCGCCTGACAGACCTCTTTGGCTGGTCCCAGCTCATCTACAACCACTTAACTGTAAGACAAAATGCTGTAGTAAATTTTGCTTTCTAGTGATGCTGACTCATAATCTTAAATAACAGAAGTGCTAAGAAGGACAGGTCCTTTTTTTCTCTGCTGCAGTATAATGTAGTGCTGGCTATGCATAATTTTAGCAGCAGAATATGTTTTCAGATACAGTAGCTCAGTATAGAAATTTGAGTTTGGCTGGTGAAGTCAGCATTTGTTCTATTCATCTTGCAGTTAGGTAATTCAGGAGAAGCTCTTATCCACAGCAACAGTAGCGAGTGCGTACACTTATTTTGTTTTTATGTAGTGTTCTATACTCATGTAGGGAGCCATTTTCCCACAGGAAATGATTCTTGCAGCAACAGGAAGTGTGAATTATGTAAATAGGGGGGAAAAGGCAAACTAGTGCAATAAGCTTAATGTGAGCAATTTGGTGTGATTCCTGTTTTTTGATATGGAGTAGCTTCTTAAGACTAACACCTGGCACTATTTCAGGTCAGGGTGAATTCAGATCAGGAGAGGTTCCTGGTTGTCCCTTTTGGGCTTCTGTACAGTGAAGTCTCTGCCTCCAGTCTGGTAAGATACTCTCCTCATACAACATAATGTGCATTACTCTTTTTACTCTCAATTGCTGTCCTATGATGTTGAGTGGAATTTTACTCACCTAACCTAAAAATTGGTTTGCTTTACACATTTTTTTATCGTCTGGCATTTCTGAATGTGCTTCCAAACATACTTGAGACGGAAATGTTGTTGAAGTTCCCTCACTCTTTCTGACACTTCAAGTCGAATGTACCGCCAAACAATTTTCCCTCTGCTTGTGTCATTGTCTTTTTACATAGATAATGGAGGATTTAACTTTTTTCAACTTGATATTAGATATTTCCTGAACCTGAAAGTAATCTACTGCTCTACCACGGTTATCTACTATTTGAGTTTGCTAGATGGCACATACAGATCTAGGAGGTCAAGCTGTAGAGATGAACCAAAGGCCTTGTTCGAAAAATATCAAAACCATAATGCATTGTGAGCTAATCAACTGACTGAACAAGTCTATTGTCTCATTCCCAAATCGTGCCCTATTCGCAGTGTGCCCTAGGCAGAAATAGTGCTAGGAAATAGTGGGCTATTTGCAAGTCTGATATAAAGCATTGACTCACTGTTTATTCCCTAATCCTAGGTGAAGATTAACACACAGGGGGAGATTGTGGACCGGGGAAGCACCAACCTAGGGGTCAATCAGGCTGGCTTCACTCTCCATTCGGCCATCTACGCAGCCAGGCCTGACGTCAAATGCATCGTCCACGTCCACACACCTGCCGGTGCTGCAGTAAGGAATACGCCCCAAAATTCTTGTCCCTGCCCTGCGGCTTCCAACCTGCTTCTGGCTAACAACAGATTGATGTGTGAATGGTTCATAGATTTGAATGTAATTGATAAGAACTGGCTTGCAGCCAAGAAGTAATAGTATTAGTACATTAGCTAATACGTAATATTGCCTTGCACTACCTAGCAAAAATAAATTCATTGGTTCTCGAATTTTAAGTGGCACCAAGAGAAACATTGGCCAGCTGTCGTCATGAACATCTACAGCAATCCTTACATGTTTTTGCTGGATAACACGCATTGCCTCATTTTATAACCATGGTCAACATCTGGATATGTTGTAAAAAATGAAAAAAAAAAAAAAACTTTTAGGTCTTAAATGAAGGTTAAGCATAAGGTTAAGTGTTGGTTTATGGTTGGTTTAGGGTTAGGTTTAAAATTCATGTTCATAGATGACATGGTTTATTTGAGGCTGTAGAAGCATCTGACAACCATGTGTTAATTAGTTGCGGCTACAGAAGCAGCTGACAGTCTTTTGTTTATTATATGTTGCTATAGAAGCTACTGACAACGGCGTGTTGCTTTTCAGGTGTCGGCCATGAAGTGTGGCCTGCTGCCCATTTCTCCAGAGGCCCTCACCCTGGGAGAGGTGGCCTACCATGACTACCACGGCATCCTTGTAGACGACGAGGAGAGAGTCCTCATACAGAAGAACTTGGGGCCAACCAGCAAGGTACCAGAAGAATGCTTCCAAGTGTCAGTTTAGGGAGGGTTAGGCAATGGGTTCATACTGCAAGTACATGTCTGCCTGTGTGGGTTTTTGAGACTGGTCCAAAGTGTCTAAGATATAGAATACGTGAGGGTGTGTTTGTACACTAAGTCCTTCTTGGCTGCATTTGTCCTTTAGGTCCTGATACTCAGAAACCATGGTTTAGTGTCTGTTGGTGGAACGGTGGAGGAAGCCTTCTACTACATCCACAACCTGGTCACAGCTTGTGAGATTCAGGTAGGGCAACTTTCCTGACTGTTAGGAGCTTTTATTGCTACTTCCAAACACTGCCTATGCATAATATGTCCCTGACAATTATCCCTTGTGATAGCTTTTCTTGATTGAATGTCTGCGTGTGTGTGACTGCTTGTTTTTTGTCCACGTGTATTCAGGTGCGCACCCTAGCCAGTGCTGGAGGGCCTGATAACCTGGTGATGCTTGACCCCGCTAAGTACAAAGCGCGGCCGCGGTGCTCTGAGCATGTGGAGGGCTCAACTCACCCCAAGTGGCTGGTCGGGGAGCAGGAGTTTGAAGCCTACATGAGAATGCTGGATAACTTGGTATGGATTAGCCAGTTGGTTTAGTTAGTCACGTTCCTAGCCTGGTCCTAGGTTTGTTTGTGCTGTCTTGGTGTTCCTTATGGTCACTGTAATGCCAAACATCATTTGGCCATTGTTGGGAAGAAGGCACAAACAGAAATGACACCAACAGGATATTATTTTTTGGCAATCCGAGGGACATTTGATGTTCTTACAGTTTAGTTTTTTTGTTCTTAGAGTTACCGATTTGTGTTGTAGATTAAGTCTGCCATAAACAACATATGCCTTGGTTTAATCCCTGATTATAAATCATCTGACTGACCCCCATCTCTGTTTCCAGGGTTACAGGACAGGCTATCCGTATAGGTGCCCGGCGCTGCGTGACAAAGCTAAAAAGTTCAGCAGTGATGTAGAGATTGCTCCCTCGGCCACGGGCTACTCCTATGCCGAGGACAGTGACTCAGGCGCTCGCTCCCCTCTCAAACACAGCTTTCAGAGGCAGCAGCGTGACAAAAGCCGCTGGCTGAACTCGGGCCGACAGGATGAGGCCGACGAAGAAGGGCCTGACGGTGGCAGCCCCAAGTCGAAGACTAAGGTGTGGACGAACATTACACACGATCACGTCAAACCCTTGCTGCAGTCTCTTTCGTCCGGTGTCTGCGTGCCAAGCTGTATAACCAACTGCTTGGTCTGTGCCAAACTTATTGTTGTTCATAGTTAGATGTAGAGTTCAGCGACTTGATGACAGGGCAGCAGGATGGCACTCTAAGGTTAGAGGAGGCGAAACGGCTCCTGCGAACTATGTAAATCCTTTAAAATTCAATAGCTCCTTCTCCAGATAGTATTGAGGGACACAACAGAAAAACATCTATGTCCCCAGTGGTTCTGTTGCTCAGTTTTTCTCTTTAGCGGCTCCAAAACGGAGACTTAATAATTGCTTAGGAAAGATAAATCTTTCCTGATTTGCCCTTGTCATTCCCTTGAACGTTGAGTTCTTTGTCCTAAGCCTCACCTTTAAGAATTTGTTTTCCCTACTAACCACTCTTTTTAAGCAATTCAAGTCATGTCCTGTTCGTCTGTGTGTTAGTCCCATTGCTCCCCCTTTGTTAACTCAGGCTTTAGGGTGCCACTCCAGCTGCCCTGTGCATGCTGTGTTGCATGACTAGTAAGATGCATTGTGGGTGCTCTCCGGGAGGAGGAGCGAAAGGGGTGTGTGGCATGAGCCCAGAGTGGGCGTGGCACGATGTTGCTAACCGACCCCTACTGCTGCTTTACAGATTCTTTCTCTGTCCTTTGTGTCAGATGTACGTACGTCTGCAGCTTGTTCTTTTAAGTGTGTACGTCCAGGGATGCTAGTACAGTTTTTAAACTAAAGCAAACCTTACGTGTTTTTAATATCAGATGTGTAGAACAACTGTTTTAACATTAAATGAGTATGACAATGAGAAATTACTAGCTATCTGAAATAACCATATAAGTTACCATATAAGTGATAGTTAGACACGCTTCAAAGCTAGCATGCTTCTTTTACTTTGAGCACTTTTTTTGCCTTTGAAACCGAGGAAGTGACCTTGGTGTCTTGCGGTTGGTCCTTCAGCCGAGCCAGTCAATTACATCTGGAGCTTTCTGTTAAAGCCACAGAAAGAGTGAGGTTGGATAAGACTGCCCTGCTTTTGGTATGGAATTGGAATCTGAATCCCATGAGTCATAGCCTGCATTTTTTATGACTCATTCCTCCTCTATTCCCAAGTCCCGAAGCACCCCTCCAAATGCCCCTGGTGATCTCAAATTTAATTTGAGTTCACCTAGTTTCTGTTGTCAACTTTAATTATTCTTATTATTTTTTTCTTAATCTTTTCCCATGCATGAACAAATTTGTTTAGTGGAGAGCAAAAAAGTTTAACGTTTGAAACGATTATCTCCTTTGAGAAAGTAGGAGAAACTGTTGTGTTGTGAGACTCAGTACATAATCAGTGAGTATATCATATTTACATGTCCATCCCATGTTTCCTAGCTACAACCCATTCAGATGCCCCGTTGCCTCTTTCATAGTTTTTTGGTTTGGCACCTAACCGCTTTAACAGCTCAGCTGAAACATCTCCTAAACAAATAAAAGCCCATGCAACTCCAAGGCAAAAATACATATAAACATGCTTTCTATAAAGTGCATAAAAAAATTTTTTTTGCATGATGGCTAAAAGTACTGTAGATTCAGCTGCTGCTCATTTAATCATTATTTGTGAGGGGAAAATGGCTTATCTTTTTTCTATCTTGGGCTGAGCATTACCAGTGTTTCGGTTTAACTGCATTTGACGAGAACTTCCAGAACACTCAGTTTCATTACCTTCCAAAAATTACAGATCTACAGTTTTTTTTCTCCTTTTGTTTGTAAAATGGCTACAATAAAAATCCGTTGTAGATTAAAATACTATTGCATAGAGACTGACTGAACACACTAAATATTTAAACATTTAACATTTTAACTTGTATACAATATGCAATTATTGCTATGTTTTTCCAATACGTTTTTCCAACTAGTTTTTATGTTGGTAATTAAGTAGCAGATGAGAATCCCTCCGGTCGGTCTGTGTTTTGCTCTTTATCTTTGTTGTCCTGTTCTGTACATTACATTAGCCTGGGAAATGACTTGGTGATGCCCGCTCTCTCAAGCCTCACCCCACTTGCCACTAGCTCGCTGGTCCACATAGCTGCTACTGTACTGTAAGCCAGCGTCATCATCGCCTCACTCCTCCACCTCCTCACCCCTTCCCATTCCATGGTCTCTCATCAATTTGTGATGCCTTCACTTGCTCTTTTTATTTGTTTTGCTCACTCGTTTCTCTCTTTAAGAAGTCTAACAGTAACAGAGTATCAATGATGATGACATTAATGATGCTTCTTTTGAGGAAACAATTATTTTGGTATTGTATGTTCGATAACAGTTCCTTGATATGGGGTTAAATAGTAGCCTAGTTCAAAAGTGCTGATAAATGGTGCGTAAGCTAACTGTAGGCTATAAAAACAACAACATCGTGCACATTTGTGTTTTACGAAATTAGGGAAAAGCTCCTGGAAATGTTTTGGGTAAAGCACCAAGTTTCATCATCACATTGCCTTCTTTTTATAGGTTAAAAATGTTGATGCTTTACAATAGGCCTGGGCGATAATGCAATAAATATTATCAAGTTTTTAGAATAATTAAATAATGAAAATAACGTAATCTTTCATATCATGATATTGCTAATTTTGTGTTCTGCATATCTGGTACCAAAAGCTTCATCCCATAAGCGTGCTCACATTTGCCCACTTTTAATACATCTGAGCAGACAACTAGAGGGCAATAAGTACATACCCATTAACGGCTCACCTATTAGCTTTCAGACATAGCTATGTAATATAGTTTGCATGACTGCTACTGGTGAAGGAGTCTGCCATGGCAGATATTGGAGAAGTTTCTACAAAGAAATTATCACCAAGAGGGGACATATAACTTCTGTAATAAGTAACTGGTTCGTTTTTAAAAAAATCTGATAAAGAGCAGGAATAAACTGTCTGCAAGATATGCCGACAAGTAGTACAGACAAAGACTGGCAATACCACCTACATCTTGTCATCTGAAACATTTTCATCCAGTTGATTACACTGACAGCATGACACGGTGTGCAGCGGAACACGCCAGCCCTTTTAAACAACAATAATAACAGTATATAAAAAAAGCAAATGCAAATATTTTAAAGTATATTTTAGACAATGATGAAGTATGTGTGTGTGTGTGTGTGTGTACGCACGCACAACAAAATATATATAATGACGAAAATATATAAGATGACGAAATATACACCTATCAGCCATAGCATTATGACCACTGACAGGTGAAGTGAATAACACTGATAATCTCGGTATCATGGCACCTGTCAGTGGGGTGGGATATATTAGGCAGCAAGTGAACATTCTGTCCTCAAAGTTGATGTGTTAGAAGCAGGAAAAATGGCCAAGCGTAAGGATCTGAGTGACACAAGGGCCAAATTGTGATGGCTGGACGATTGGGTCAAAGCATCTCCAAAACTTCAGCCCTTGTGGGGTGTTCCCAGTCTGCAGTGGTCAGTACCTATCAAAAGTGGTCCAAGGAAGGAAAAGCGGTGAACCGCCGTCAGGGTCATGGACGAAGGCTGGCCCGTGTGGTCCGATCCAACAGACGAGCTATTGTAGTTGAAATTGCTGAAAAAGTTAATGCTGATACTGATAGAAAGGTGTCAGAACACATAGTGCATCGCAGTTTGTTGCCTATGGGGCTGCGTAGCCATAGACCAGTCAGGGTGCCCATGCTGACCCCTGTCCACTGCCGAAAGCGCCTACAATGGGCACGTGAGTATCAGAACTGGACCACGAAGCAATGAAAGAAGGTGGCCTGGTCTGATGAATCACGTTTCCTTTTACAATCACGTGGATGGCTGGGTGCATGTGCGTCGCTTACCTGGAGAACACATGGCACCAGGATGCACTATGGGAATGAGGCAAGCCGGCGGAGGCAGTGTGATGCTTTGGGCAACGTTCTGCTGGGAAACCTTGGGTCCTGCCATTCATGTGGATGTTACTTTGACATGTACCACCTACCTAAGCATTGTTGCAGACCATGTGCGCCCTTTCATGGCAACGGTATTCCCTAATGGCATTGGCCCCTTTCAGCAGGATAATGCGCCCTGCCACAAAGCAAAAATGGTTCAGGAATGGTTTGAGGAACACAACAAGTTCAAGGTGTTGACTTGTCCTCCAAATTCCCCAGATCTCAATACAATCGAGCATCTGTGAGATGTGCTGGATCACAAAGTCTGATCCATCAGTGCCCCACCTGGCAACTTACAGGACTTAAAGGACCTGCTGCTAATATCTGGACGCCAGATACCACAGCACACCTTCAGAGGTCTAGTGGAGTTCATGCCTCATCAGGTCAGGGCTGTTTTGGCGGCAAAAGGGGGACCTACACAATATTAGGCAGCTGGTCATAATGTTATGGCTGGTTGGTCTATATATACATATGTAGATATTAATATTGTATTGACTAAGAAACTTGACTGTTTTGTGATATATTTTTCGTGAGATAAGGCCATATCACCCCGGCCTACTTTACCCAATACATTTCTGGGAATGTATACAATGAGTGTGATTTGCTTTTTACGGGGTTTGATAATGACATGGAATACCAATACCTTGAACTGTGCAATGTGAACTGTCATAGATCTCTGACATACAGAGCCATCCCACAGGTGCGTCATCATTGGTTCACTGCTTCCAGGTGTTTCAAAACAAATATATTTTTATATAATTCTGTTATTGTACCCTCTCCATTTTTGCTTTGGTTTGAAAAGCATGACATATTGTTCTGTAAAGCCTGCGTAGTCTGTATATTTTAATGTTTTGTGCCTGTTTAGTCATGTTTTCACTGCATAATTTGTTTACGGTTTATATGAATTGTTGCTGTGGTGATTACAGTGGACGAATGAGGAAGGGATGCGACAGGCTGCAGTGGCCAATCAATTTGTCCCACTCAACACAAACCCCAAAGAAGTGCTGGAGATGAGGAACAAGGTATGATGTTATTTTAACATGAACTGTTTAATTGGTCCTGACTCTCTGGCCCACTAAAGTGTTCACTTACACATTTGACATTTGAGTCATTTAGAAGTCGTTCGGCCTTTTAACTTCTTTCTGTCTGCTACCATCCTCTAGATCAGAGAGCAGAACCTTAAGGACATTAAGACAGCAGGTCCAGAATCACAGGTGCTGTGTGCTGGAAGCATAGTAGACCGCTCCTTTGTTCAGGTAAGTCCCTCCTACACCCAGCCCCGCAGCCAGACAATCCCAGCAAAATGTGTTATTTTTCGGTCAGTCACTTGGTACTACACACTAGAGCAGTGGTTTTCAAAGACCTTCTGGGGAACACCAGATATGTTTTCCAGATCTAGCACAACCATATCAACTTGTCCACTAACTATCAAGCACTTGATCTCTTGATTCAAGTCAGCTAGCATGGAATACATGGAATGACTCAGAGTCCCCAGGAGAGCTTTGAGAACCATTGCACTAGAGCAGTGATTCTCCGGTCTTCAAGTACCCCCAACAGCACACTTTTGTTTTAGTCCTGGACAAGTACACCCAATTCAACTCAATTGAGCCTGATAATTACCAGACAAGTGGAATTGGCTCGGCTTGGCTGGGACTACAATAAAAATGTGTACTGTTGGGGGTACCCGAGGACCGGATTTGGGAACCACGGTAAGAGGATGCGCAACAGAATACGAATTTCAATCATGCATTTTAGTCTGAACAGGTGTTGAGTTGGCCCAGTTGCCTCACCTCCCGGGTAATAATGTCCAGCAGAACCTTGACCACATTGATTCTCTGCCCTTCACGCTCTTTGAAAATATTTTTTCACGCTTTATACAAACAAATGTTTCTCTTATTAAACACTGATCGGCTACTAGTTACTTAGTGTCAGCTGTTCATTTTGTCAAAGTGAACTGTCTTTGTAACACACCAAACAAACAGTTTTCCTGCCTTGGAAAGTCCCTCTGCTACAGGTTACATACTGGATATCCCCTTGGGGGTTGTTACTGCAGGGTTTGGTTTCCTTTGTTGCAGATATTAGTGAAAGTAAGACCAGACACAAAGGTCCCCATGCTAGGTTTGCATTACAGATCATGCCCTCGCTCATGCTTCAGCCAGTCACCACAAAGTGAGTCTGGTGTGTCTCTGACTGTGTCATTCTTCTACTGCTCTTGTCCATCCCATCTTGTGTTGTTGCAGTTGCTGGCTGCAGCCAGTAAACTGCGAGGGGCAGTTTGTTGTGAAAGTTAAATTCTGTCATGGGTTCCTCTGCCATCCCCGGATTTCAGCTAAATCAGTGTCTTGTTTTATGTGTAACGGATATGTGGAATGATCAGACTTTCTTGAGCAACTCCGGCAAGATGAGGGGTAATCTGAGGCTGACTCGGTCCTTGAGAATGTAGACATGGTCTTGCTTGTACAGTAGGTTCTGCAATTCTCCTATGGGACAAGTACTATGAGATTACTCTGGCCAGCCACCCTAAATATTCTATTGACATAGTAGCAGAATCCCCTTCTGAATGTCACTTCTGAATCCCCTTTTGATTGCTGCTTTAGGGCTAAGATTTGAATGTCACCATTTATCTATGTTAGTGGGCAAGACATTCCTTGGAGCTGGATGGTTTTGTGAGTGGTGGGACTGCTCTTCATGCTTATGTTAGAGAAGTTAGCTAGCAACGTTCGAGGGATTCAGAGATAACTGCCATAATGCAGCATCTACGCTTAAAGTCACATTCAGGTGTTGCTGAACCTTAGCTTTCAATCTTCTTCCCTTTCTGGCTCCTCTGATTGTCTGAGGGCCAATGCAGGTTGCATGCCATGTGCCCTGCGCACAAGAGATCTTATTGGGTCTTCTGGCTGTGCAACCAACTCCTGTTAGCCTTGCCAAACCAGCTCTGGTTTTTGTGGTGCCTGGAGAAGCGACTTAACAGTAAAGGGTAAGGGTTGCTTATTAGGATGTTTGCCCACTCAAATAGGGATGAAGTAATGTTCTGAGCAGTTTTAAATGTTCACTGTGGCAGATGGTGTAGGCCTGAATCAAAGTGGTTTATGGTCAAGCCAGGCTTATTAATTTGACACCTGTTTGGCCTTAAAAGGTGTGATGAAGTTCAAATTGTGCATACCCTAGTGTTTGGTACCTCATTCCTTTCCTCAGGGACGCCAATGTTATATTAATAATCTAAAGTTCTGCCCCGAGTCAGACCTCTTTCCATATTGTTATCCCTGGCTTGACTGAACAGGGCTTGTTCATTGAAGCAAATAAGTTGCGAAACTGTAAACCATGCCCTCGAAGCAGAGTAATGCAAACATATTCAAAGTATTTGAATTATATCAAAGTTAACGTGACTACAATATTCTTTGACCACAGAGAAGTTCCATCTGGCAGGTAAGTCAAATGGCGGTCAGAGGTAAACCTCATGCTGTGTCACAGGCCGGGTTGTTTTCATGTTGGTTGGTTTTTACATTTTATTTCGTTATTTTGATGACTAACCCCAACGTGCTGTTAGCCTGCGGTGGAGGTAGCCTTAAGTCTGTCGGATTGCTTTCATAATACCTCAGAATTAAGTTAGCATGTTGTTAGTTTGCCCTCCTCCCATTAGGTCCACTGAGTTACTTTTCATTCTTTGATCTCTCCTGGATCACATTCTTTGTTTGCAAGTTTTTGTTTTATTTGAGTTTGAGAGTACTACCGAGGACGTTTTTGGAGTGTTGGTGCGCTAACCTAGATCGTATGTGCGGTTTTAAGATTTGACTTAAGTCTTTTGAAGGGCTACATGGTGAAAGCTGTTGGGTTGCTCTAAACTTTTCTTTAACATTAGCTGTAAAGTTTTGGTCTTCTGGGAAATGTCTAAGGCATTGCGTTGGGGTTGTGTCTACCTAGTTTGACTTTAACACACTTGTGAAGTGTGGTGTGTTGCAATGCATGATCCTGCCCTATTTCGTTCCCTTTTTTATCACGATCATGCTTGAGACTGCCCCATTTGCTTCCCTGGAACAAACTCTGCATGCATGTGTGTAGGTGCGTGTATGTGTGATTTGCGCTGGGTTCTTCCCCCTCTTTACTCAGTTTACTGTTTCAGGATGCCCCTCTGTCTGACTGTACGGACACTATTGGCGGCCTCGAACTGTCAGAGGCCAATAGCCCCGCTAAGTCTTTTAGAAAGGTACTTCCTGACCTTCCATGACCTTTTTACATGACCCTGTTACCTCTCTGCCACCACTGTGTGTGAGAAATCTGACGCATGTTCAACGGTTGTGGAACATTGCAGATAGATATGTTGTGTATAGTGGTCTGGAGTCGTCTAGCGTTCTGGACCTCTCCTTCGGTGTGTGCTGCCACAAAGTGGGCTGTAATATTGGCTGGTTCTTTTTAGTCAGGGTCTCTGTCCTCTTTCTTTCCCACTGTTATTATCCACAATGATGCATATTAATCCCTAAAACCATATCTTTAAAAAAATGTTTTTCATGTGCCAAAGTTTGTATTGTATTTCTATCTGAATGTTTCACAACGTTATGCCCTGCTGAACCATATTCTTCATTATCCCGTAGATTGGAATCCCTAGAGAAAATTGCACCTCATTGGTTTAAACATTTATGATAACATGAACAAGCCCTTTCGTCCAGACTGCTTTAAAATGCTCTACACTAATCTTAACTCACTTTCTAAATTCTCAGTATTGGTATTCATTTAAATTTGTAACATTTATTTATTATTACATTTATTATGCAGAACCAGCCTGTTTTCAGCAGCAACATGTCTTTCTGTCCCTCAATGTCTTTGCCACTAGGGAGAACTGGTGACAGCATCAAAGGCCATCATCGAAAAGGAGTACCAGCCCCGTGTTATCATCAACCAGAAAGGTCCCAACCCATTCAACAAGCAGTTCGACCAGGAGCTGGAAGAGTACCGCAAGGAGGTGGAGCTCAAACAGAAAGGACCTGATGGTAAGACTTGATGTCCTTTTTCTTGGGTTAAGATTGGCCAACCGTGGAAAAACACCTGCTTCCTCACCAGTGAACCTTTTTTCTTTTTT
Source organism: Esox masquinongy (assembly GCA_016801175.1). NCBI lineage: Eukaryota > Metazoa > Chordata > Actinopteri > Esociformes > Esocidae > Esox > Esox masquinongy. The sequence continues at coordinate 17,560 of JACXGI010000475.1, forward strand.
GTTGATTTCATATAGTAATATTAGTACTAGTAATTTGTTTATTGTCCCAGATGCGTACTGTGTTTGTAGAAAGCAGATTATAAGAAAATTGCAGCTGCAGAAATGTCTAGAATCACAATCTATGTGGGATATGAAGTAATTCTCCACGAAGCTCTGAGTCCATGACACATCACCTAGTGGGGCGACAGGGCAGAAATTGTTGTTGCATCATTCATCCAGTACAGAGTGAAGAGTCACTCTGTACTGGATGAGCCCACAGAGCCTTTCTCCTGTCCTTGGGGAGGAAGGCCTGTCCCCCTCTACCTCCCCACAGAAGCCCCCACTGCCGCCCAAGCCTCTCTTTGTCCCAGAGAAGGGACTGGAGGTCTCTGAGCCTCACTCCACAACCTCCACTCCCACCTCATCGTCGCTCCCCAGCCATGACACGCTGACGGGGTCGGGGGGTGGCCAGGGGAGCCTTGAGACGTCCGCAGGGTCGGGGTCCAGGGGCTCTGGAGGAGAGTCCTACCCAGAGTCTCCTCAGAAGGAGTTTCACTGCGCTGTGCTGAGGGCCCTCAGCTCTACCAGTACAGAGCTGCCTGACCCCACAGTCCCTGACGCTCCAGGTACCGACTGACTGACAGCAGACTGTGGCCCGTCCTCCTGCTCCTTCGTCCTGCATTCTGATTGGAGTCCCTTATCCTACATCTCTATCTTTCTGTCTTTCTGGGATTGATCCTGTTACCATCCTACCCACTACTACTATCGCAGAGCTGGGACAAACCAAAATAGGATACCAAACAATCATTAATTATGATTTAGCTCATACTACACGTGTTTTAAATTAGCCATTCTAATTCCCCTTTCAGACCAAACCTAAAACCCACCAATTCAACCATGCCATTAATTATTTTGCTATTATTTTTGATATCAGAAAAGCATTTCAGAATTTTTTTTTTTCAGCAACCAAACTACTGTAATGATTTCTGTCATGTTTTGCCTCTGACCGTATAACTCTAAGTTAAACACAGCCTAGTTTTGGATAGCGTTAGGAAAGTCAATATTAAGTTCTTTACCAGTCATTGAAAAGGAAAGTACGGCTTTGTAAAACAAGTTTTTAAAGTTAAAAGTTAAAGCTCAAAGCATACTGCAGTTCAGTCATCATGCAGTGGAATAGTCTACTCTGGCGCTCTCTTGTTTTACCACATGATACGACAACCGGACAATAAATAACTTTTTAACTTCTGAAATGGATGCACAGTGAAATTATGGTGTTGCTCAGCCACATATAACGCCATCTGCTTTCAACCCCTTACATCTTTCAGGATTTCCCTCTTCAGCAATGGCTGGATAAAATGTTTGGTGACAAGAATAGGCTAAACATTTACCTGCATATAAGTGGACCATATGGTATAAACCATATGCCCATTTGTTTTTCAGGAAGTACTATTTTATGTGAAAGGGATATAAGTGGCTGTTGGTAAAATAGTACAACAATTACACACAGTTGTTTAAACAACACAGTTGTTTAAAGAAAATAGTGGTGCCTATTCATGTTATAAACGCAATGTTCTGTTTATCGTTGTCACATTAATTCAGGCAAAGTATTGCTACATGGATTTTTGTCCATATTACCCACTTTTTTAACCCATACCCATTTAAATCAGCAAAATATTCAGGTTATCCAAAAAAATCATGGTTAGAATATTCCAGGAATCCAGGTGAATTAGCAGAGTGGGAATCCTCCGACTGGGATTCGCCGTTTCTGGAATACTGTGGAATTTTCATCAAGTGTGCTTTATTGTGCAGCCCTACCTAACATCTTTTTAACCAGTAGAAACCCAAATGCTGATTGTTGCACTCCTAAGGAAGTCGTCCCAAATGAATGAGTGATCCCTTCATCAAACAGTTCTGGGAACGAGACTTCCTCATCCTCCTGCTCCTCTTCCTAACACAGGCCTGTTGTCTGTTGGGAGTGTGTTTGTAAAAGTGAACTACTAATCCCCTGGTTGGCTTCTCTGAGGGAAGAGGATCCTTATCTGGGGTGAAGGCTT
>JACXGI010000475.1:19692-60894 GCA_016801175.1 Esox masquinongy
GTGTGTGTGTGTGTGTGTGTGTGTGTGTGTGTGTGTGTGTGTGTGTGTGTGTGTGTGTGTGTGTGTGTGTGTGTGTGTGTGTGATGATACCAGAAACTGGCAATCTTCAATCGAAATCATTGATTGCATTGCTGACCTCTTAACGGACTAAAATATTTGATTTCCTCCCCAGATGCCTTGCCTGAGGAAGAGGTGAAGGGTCAGAGTCCGACCCGCACACCCCCAAGCACCCCTGTCAGAGCGGAAGAAGGTTAGTTGGCCTAGTTCATCCGGCAACAAACTATACAAAGACCAGCATGGCTTCTCCTGGGCTACTACTGTGTGTGAGGCCCCAGGGTTAAGGGTCAAAAACAAGGCTAGGGCACTGGACTTCCTGTCTGTTTTTCTCTTTGATGTGATTGTTAACATAACAACTGTATGTGCTTTTGAATGTGACGTTTATTGTGTAATAAGAGGCTAAGAGGTTTTTTAGTGTTAATTGGGCATACTGTATGAGAAAGAAACCACCCACTGGGTTACTTAGCCAGCAATCATGCCTACCTTCTGAAATAAAACTTTTACATTATATTTCCTTAAAACAAGCTTGAAATGGGTGGGATGTTATTAGCTAACTAACCTACCAAAAATGCATACATTCGGCTTTTTGAATGAACCCGAAAATGTATAGTTATTTTTCGGTGGTGTACTGAAGTTAGCTTGCTAACTCATTGATCCAGCTTTGTAAAATACCTGATAAAACAGTTTAATTCGGATAGAGGATTATTTTAATATCCTCTCATGATTAATTCCTCACGCTCAACAAATCACTACAAATAAGTTATATCAACAATTCCCGTAGATAGCTAAGTGAATTTCTGCCTTACATGAGTGAGATTGCAACTTTAGGAAAGTAATTTTTAATTGTATATTTCTCCCTCTTGGTCTCTATTACTGCTTGGATTACACCTAAAATCAGCAGGAGAATGACCAACTTAATAATGACTGGTTCTCAAACCATAAAGTACAATATTTCTCAGTACTTCTTGCCATGGCTTATACAGGAAGGAAGGAGGGAATGTAACTAATCTATGGAGCCCTGTAAGGAACATAATGTATCTTTGATATTCAGAAGTCAGCGCTCTGCTTTTACTAAAGGTAACTCTAAAAATGCATTATAAGCCTTGTTTTCTAAATTAAGGCCAATTAGGAAAGAATTTTGTTTCTTTTTTGTTTCCAGTGTATTTATTGAAGACAAGAGGGCAGACCTGGAATTCTTTGTTGTCTTTATTTTGGCATATATCTATAGCTCCTCCAATATAAACCATGGCAAACTCTGTTCTGTATGAAGTAAAGTATACAATGGAGGGAGAATGTGATGTCTGTTAGACCAGTCACTGGTGTAATCTGATCAAACATGGTCTCTAATGTAACAGTAAACGTCTTCCGATCCACCATTCACTTCTCCATTCTCCATCGTTTGGAGTCTTGTTAAGAATGGCCTTTCCGTCATTCTTTTGTTTTCAATTTTCAATTGGATTTTCCTTTTATAATTTTAACAGTGTGGTGGCTGTGATTGACTTGCATCTATAGATGTTTGTTTCTACCTGTGCTTTTTCTTCTTTGTGGCTGCGTTACTATCAGGAGATGGAAATGCTAAAGAGTACCTGTTGCCATAGTAAGTACGTACTGTTCCAACCACCAAACCATCTCCACTGACCATCCCCGTGGCCTGTGTTCACCCAATAACACTTGCATGGCTTTACACTTCCAACTCCTCCTCCTTTCTGTTTTCTCTCTCTCGGTGTGGCCCTAACCCCTCCTCTGGGGTTGAGGACTTATTCTTTTTAACTCTCGGTCCTTGGCTTCTGGTTCTTTCCGTCTTACTTAGTTTTGTTGCTAGGTTCTATTTCCAAGGTCCTCCCTGTCTTTAGCTATCTCTTGAATTCTGAGATTGATGTTAAAAAGGCTTTTTTTCACCATGTGGAATAGAACTCAAAAAGTGTAGGTGGAGATGATGGATTTGTCACATTAATGACTATGAATCTTATAAAGACTTGAGATCAAAGGGGATCTCTCCTGCCTGACGGAACTCCACTACCTACACAGTCTATGGTTCTTGCCAGCGACAGTGGAGAAATCTGAGATAGACCCAGCAACAATTTTTTTAGGTAACCTACACCTTCCCCGAGTTGACCGGCTCTAAACTTAACCATTAATTCTAAAATGCAAAAAATCTTCTGATAAAAAAATGAAATATCTTCCTGCCATAGAATTCTCATTATTACAATACATGAAACAGGTAATGTATTTAGCTATTATAATTTGTTGCATGTTATGCTTTTGTTCCAGATGAGGCCAACTTCAGGTATAGACAACGTTCCTGTATTTTAGTGGCGTGTGGCTGTGCTAGAATATGTGCTTTTGTTGCTTGTGTGAGGCTTGTTTTTGCTGATGGCTTAGCAGTAAAACAGTAACAGCTGTGTATCAATTATATGTTTACTATACTGTATTACTGTGTTATTTTACGCTTTATTGTTTTCTAATGATCTGAGACTTCAGGGGTTGTATGGACAGTCAGTCTAAATTTGTGTAAACCTGAAAGTACCATGAATTAGAATTGCAATACGTAGTTTAACTTCAATACATGGTCAGGAAATGAGACATGCAGCTGATAGTGATTGCCTTGTGTTACAATGCACATTTTATAGTCAAACAAAGATGGACCATTATTTCACAAAGATATTTTTCAGGCATTTTATTCTTTTTTGGACAGGAAAGTGGTAGAAGAGTTTTTTGTTTTTGTTGCTGTGGGTCAGATTTGAACCCACACTGCAGCAGTACATTGCACAGCAGAGGCAGTGGCTTAGACTGTACATGAATCAGTCTTAGGTTTCTATACAAGCTGTATGGGGATAAATCTTACCTGAATTTTATGTATAAAGTATATGATGTAGTTTTATTTCAAGTGTTATTTTGTAAAGCTGCTGAGCTTATGCTTGTGGAATGTTCAGCGTTCTTGTTTAAGTCTTCAATGTAAAGCTTTCGCGTCTGAGCCTTTAATGTTTAGCTAGGCAGCGGCAATGGCCTGGTGAGACAGTGTTGTTCTACCTAATGTCCAGGCATGCCTTAGCCAAGGAGCATGGTGTCTGATTGGTGCCTGAAGAATCTGATCTGCAGATGTAGTCTGTTTTCATGGTTGATGTACATGAAGTGCCAGATGACGTATTGTGTTCATGCCTAGTTGGACTACAGAATAAAGACTGAGTCATGGCAGATGTACTTTTTCTTTTTTTTAGGTCTCTGAATCTATTGCCCAAGTGAGAATAAAGTGGTATAGCCAATTTAAATAGTTATATAGTAGTTGTTTTTCCCCCACTGAATCTCATATCAACCTTGATGCGTTTCTTCTGCATTGCAGCCGCTTTGCAACCTTTGTAAAGCAACATTTCATCCATTCTAATTACACCCCTTTCCCCAACCCCACCCAGAGTCCCAGCCGGAGCACACCTATAAGGACGAGAGTGACCAGGCTACCTTGAGACAGACTCTCCCTGACCTGACCCCGGACGACGAACCCTCCGAAGCCCCCGCCCTCCCTTCCGAAGACCTCACTCCCACCCTCCCTGCCGAAGACCCCGCTCCCACCCCTTCTGCCATCACCGAGCAGCCCGCCGCCGAGGGGGAGGAACCCGCTGCTGCCGCCGGCGACCATAATGGTGAACACGACGGCGACGAATCCCCCAGCAAATCGCCTTCGAAGAAGAAGAAGAAGTTCCGCACTCCCTCCTTCCTAAAGAAAAACAAAAAAAAGACTGATGAAAAGGAACAAAAAGCAAAGGAGCCCTAGATGAGACGCCCGCCTGCCCATGCTTTGTAACCCTTCACTTCCCTCAAGCGAGCCACTACCCACATCCTTTTGATTTTGATGCTTTTTAAAATGTTTGTCTGGCTTTATAACTCTGTGTTCACCTCCTAGTGTGTGCCAATTTTAGATTTTTAAAAAAGGGTCAAAAATACTTTTGAAGTTTAATAACAGTCGCTTTCAGTGGTGAATGACTGTGTGCATTCAGTCTGGTTAAGTGCAGCTGTGTGGCTTGTTGAGCATGATGTCCATTTAGGCCCACAAAGTGAGCAGTAGATTTTTATTTACCTATTTGTTTTTGTTGTTTTTTTAACCAATATTTGCTAAAACCTGATTAACCACTAGAATTTAATGGGATTGTATTGAATTGTATCCAAGTGTCTTTAAAAAAGGAATGCAAAACAAATAGAAAAGCTTGTATTTTGTCATTTATCTGGTGGTAACCAATTCAAGAGTTTAAACAAAAAACTTCACGGTGCTAATTTCTGATGTCTAACATTATCGTCTAATCATGGGGTCCAAGAGTTTATCCGCTTTGCAGTATAACTGTACGGTATCTAAAATGGATGGCCATTTACACATTTATTCAAGTATATTGGAAGCTTATGTGGAGAAATGCATTTAATATTTCATGTTAACCTTTGAAAAGGCCTTGTTACCTTGTTGTCCGTGAGAACTCTAATTCATGTCACTTGCGTACCCCTGAAATCAACCAAGGGGTGGATGGTACCTGGTGAAAGCGAGGACTGCTGGTATTGCTGCTGGTCGTTTTCCCCAGCTCAGACTTTGCCTGTACCAATTATTAGTTCCATAACCACAACAATGATTTCATCAACAGATTGCTGTCGCATAGGATTGGGTTAATCAATTTGTGAAGTACCTATCTAGGCGTTTTAGGATCGGCCAGGATGTTCCAGCGCTTTCACCATTTTACTTTGGGTGTGGGATTGTGGTAGATTCTGCCCTTCAACATCAAGCAGAGGAACACGCCCCTGTCTATGTGCAGATAGAGCCTGTGTGGCTGTATGACCACGTGGCATGAAGGAATACAGGGACAAGGAGGAGGTTTTTGTTTTATTCTCCTACATCGTCCAACTGCTTTGCCTCTTTCCACTTTCTTAACCAGAATCCCTCCAGTCACAAGAAACACAAATGGAAAATGTAAGGGGAAAAGTGTGCTACAGCACAAGACGGAATACCAAATTATTTTGTATAGATTTTCACTTGCTGTGAGCACACTGAATGAAAGCACCTTGGACTCATTGCAACACGGCCTAATTCGAGTTAATTTTACAATTGCTTTGAGGGGAGATGGTAGGTTAGCATGAATCACAAACTGAAAGTCAAACCAAACAATTCAGTTTGGATTCAGGCCCACAACAATAGGGAATGTAAGAAACACAGTTGTTTTAATGGCACATCGCACCCATTTAAAGCTGCATGCATTACCAGTGACTGCACCTTAATGGACTGCCCTGTGAAACCCCTGTGAAATGAAATGATTGTTTCAATAAAACATCTCCTCACTTTCAAGTTGCATTCAAGACACTGTGGAGTTAGAGTAATCAATCTGGTTTGCTGGTACAGTCTCACAGCTTGGTCCCAGATCTGTGCTATCACGCCAAACAATGAATTGGCAAGACAGCACACAGATAATGGGACCAGACTAGCCATCTTACACCTTGGCTTTTGATAAAGGTTGACAGACAGGCATTAACACTGGACCAATGTCATGGTTGACTTCCACCAGTCTGTGATGTTTGGGTTACACCACTATGAACTTAGCTTGGTCTCCGACTTGTTTGTGCTGTCTTGCAAAATGCATGAAGGTAGTGCAAGCAGATCGCGGACCATGTTGCTACAAACCTGGTATATTATATGACTGATTAATAGTAAGATGATGGCCTGAACCCTGAACCTGATGGACTGCATGGCATTAATCTAAAGCTTTGAGCTTGTATTGTTTGTTGTACGTGTCGACATTAAGACTGTAACTTCCTTTTAATTTTTTTGTGCTAATAACTACTATGTCCTTAGTCATTTCTTAATTTCAAGTCACTTAGAATTGTTTTAATCTTGCTGAAGCGCTAATTTGTATTCTTTCAACTTTTCCCGTTACCTGTGTTATTATACCATCTATAGACTACCAGAACTTTTCATGGTACTGTTTTTTTCAACTATGAATAAAAATACTTCCTTCAAAACCATGATCTGATTTATGTCAAATAATCATTTACAAATTCAGTCTCTTGTAAGATCTTTCTTTTCTAGTGTTTGTGCTGTTAGTCATGTTTAAATGGGCACCGTGTAGAATCTTTCCTGTAACGTTTATAAGATTGAATTTAAACAATGACACAATTTGTCAAACAAGACTGGAATAGTATTAGCTAGTCCAGGGTGGTTAGGGTGGGGGGATAGTACTGCAAATGTCTAAAGCAAAATTTAAAGGGACTACAGGTGCATGCGAACTGATAAAAGGACCGGCAAGAAAGTTAAAATGGGTAATATCTCAGGCACTCGAAACCATGCATTCTAGTAGTACAGTAAAAAATATTGGCACCTAAAAGCTGGCTGGATAGACAATGCCTATCAATTATAGCAATAACATATTATTGGGAGTATTACACTGCTCAAAAAAATTAAGGGAACATGTAATCATCATGGTATAACACCAAGTCAATTAGACTTCAGGAATATCAATCTGTCCAGTTAGGAAGCATAAGCGATTGTGAATCAATGTCACCTGTTTTGGTGCAAATGAAAGTGAAGGCAACAGACAAAGACAACCCCCAAAAAGAGAATGGTTTTGCAGGTGGTGGCCACAGACAATTGCTCTCTCCTTATCCTTCCTGGCTGATTCTTCTCTAGTTTTGCATTTTTCTAGTGTCCTAGTCACTACTGGTAGCATGAGGCGGTACTTGCAGCCCATTCAGGTTGCACAGGGAGTCCTGCTCCTCCAGGATGGCACATCCATGTGTCGTCGCAAGCAGGTTTGCTGTCTCCCTGTACAGTCTCAAGAGCATGGAGGAGATACCAGGAGACGGGCCACTAAACAAGGAGAGCTGAACAGGGCCGTAGAAGGACATCAACCCAGCAGCAGGACCGGTATCTACTCCTTTGAGTAGAAACAGGAGGAGCACTGTCAGAGCCCTACTAAATGACCTCGAGCGGGCTACTGGTGTGCATGTTTCTGACCAAACTTGAGGGTGGCATGAGGGCCTGACATCTTCTAGTGGGACCTGTGCTCACAGCCCAGCACCGTGCAGCTCGATTGGCATTCACCAGAGAACACCAGAATTGGCAGATCCGCCATTGACCAGATGAGAGCAGGTTCACATTGGGCACGTGACAGACGTGAAGGAGTCTGGAGACGCCGTGGTGACCATTATGCTGCCTGCAACATCATCCAGCATGACTGGTTTGGCGGTGGGTCAGTGATGGTCTGGGAAGCATAGCCTTGGAGGGTGGCACAGACTTTCACATGCTTGCCAATGGTACCCTGACAGCTGTTAGCTAAGGATGAAATCCTCAGACCCATCGTCAGACCTTACGCTGGTGCAGTGGGCCCTGGGTTGCTCCTGGTGCAGGACAATGCCGGGCCTCATGTGGCCAGATTGTTTAGGCAGTTCCTGGATGATGAAGGCGTTGATACCACTGACTGGCCCTCACGTTCCCCAGACCTGAATCCAATTGAGAACCTCTGGGACGTTATGTATCGGTGCATCCGACGCCGCCAAGTAGCACCAAAGACTGTCCAGGAGCTCACTGATGCCCTGATCCAGGTCTGGGAGGAGATCCCCCAGGACACCATTCGCCGTTTCATCAGGAGCATACCCAGACGTTGTTGGGAGTGCATACATACACGTGGCGGCCATACACACTACTGAGTCACATTATGAGTTGCCATGACGAAATTCACACAACTTGGAACAGCCTGTGATTTCAATTGTTCACTTTGATTTTCAGTGTGAGTTTGAATCCAGCCCTCAATCGGTTCCATTTATCGTTATGTCATTTTGTTCTCAACGAAATACACAATGTACAGTAAAGATTTTGATCTTTAATATATTTCCTTCATTGACACCCGATGTGTGATTAAAGTGTTCCCTTAATTTTTTGAGCAGTGTATATGCCCAATATATCACAGATAAGAGCTGTTCTTAAGCACAATGCATGCAGAGAGCTTGGATACGGCCCTTCCCCATAGTACTGGCAATATACTACAAATCCCTGAGATGCCTTTCTGCTATTATATAGCCATTAGGCCTACCTAAGAAAAATTACAACAGTAAAACGTAAAGTGATGTCATATACCACGGCCTTTAGCCAAACAGCCTACAGGATATACCAAATACACCATACTTTCTTCCAGCTCCAATTTGCCAATTACTGCAATTGTGGTGGAGTACCTGTCGGCGGCACTGTAGTGTATTCCGCACGTCAACGGACGAGGGTGAATTCGCCGAATCTGTTTCCGAATCAACTTTGACCCTGTGCTAGCACGCTGAAGTTTCTGCTTTGGGGCAACCGGGGACAACGTGGATAATGCAATTTAATTAAGAATACACATGAGAGGGGTTTACTTGTCCGCCTGATCAGTACCGAATCCAACACAACTACATGGTATGTCAGAATTGTTTACGTAATGTTTGCCTTAAAGGGATCACTGTTTATAGCTAGTACTACAGTAACTTGCCAGCTCATACATTATGTCGAGCCAGAGTTAGCCAGCTATCATCCCACTAGTTATTACGAGACTTTCATTACATGACATGCATACAGTACTGTATCAGCAAGGAGGTTGCCATATATTCTTGCCTTCTTCTACCTCTTTGTCTAGATGGGGAAACCGCCAAAAAAGAATATCTCCGATAAGGTTCGTAAGGCTAAAACTTCCAAAGAGATAAAAAACAACCCGTTCGAGGTGAAAATCAATCGGAAAAAGTTTGACATTCTCGGGCGAAAGAGTAAGCATGACGTCGGCCTGCCAGGTGTATCCAGATCTAAAGCCATTAACAAGGTAAGTGCTTTTAATGTAGACACGGTTGAGTGAGTGAGTGAGTGGGTACACACGGGGTAATTGAAGAATACATAGACTGATATGGATGGATCTAGCCTGATTTTAGAAGAATACAAAGCAGAGGCTGATATGGATGGATCTAGCCTGATGTTAGAAGAATACAAAGCAAAGACTGATATGGATGGATCTAGCTTGATGTTAGAAGAATACAAAGCAGAGGCTGATATGGATGGATCAAGCCTGATGTTAGAAGAATACAGGGCAGTGACTGATACGGATGGATCTAGCTGGATGTCAGGAGAATACAGAGCAGAGGCTGGTATGGATGGATCTAGCCTGATGTCAGGAGAATAGAGCAGAGGCTGATATGGATAGATCTAGCCTGATGTCAAATCCTTTGCCGCTGTCCTGCCAGCCGTTATGGTCGTTGTCGAAAAGGTGAACATGGGGATCAGCACATGGGGGTTAGCAAGCCTGCACAAACATCAGGAACTAAGCTAAATGTAACCCAGCAATATCTCACCTATATCACTTTGAAGCACATGTAGCACCTTGCAACTTGTTTATTTATTACTGTATTTTATTATTTTGTCAGTTTGGATCTTGTGCTTATAAAACATTACATTCTTCCCAGCGAAAAGAGACACTGCTGAAAGAGTACAAGACGAAGGACAAGTCCAATAAGTTTATAGACAAACGGTTTGGTGAATATGACACCAAGATGGACCCAGAGGAGAAAATCCTTCAGAGGTTTTCCATGGAGAGACAGGTGAGAACAAACACAAACCAACACATCTCTATTCTCTTTATTGACACAACACATTGTCAAGGAAAAGCAAACAAAAACTTCTATCAAAACAATATAATTTGGAAATTCTCAACTCCCAATACATCGCTAGACAAAATTCGAACTATCACAGGAGTGTGATGCCACTCTGACATTAGGTGTATCCTTTCTAGCCATTACTGGATGATGCTTGCCCTTCAGCTAGTGCGACACGTCATTCACCTTTTTTAGAGCTTAAATTCATGGAAGTTGGGAAGTTGGCAATTTGGATGTAGCAGATTTCCATATCGCAATTATGATCAGAATTAACCCTAACTGAACACTTAAAAAAAGATAAGCTGGAGATTGGCAGACCAGCTCTTTTCTAGATCATCCACTTTTACCATGTCTAGTTTGGAATAACTAACAAAGCTTTGGCAGACCCTGTGCTCCCCTTAATTTGATGTGGGTACATGTCCTTTTTTTTAAATCTGCATTTACACTTTTGTATTGTATAAAGCTTTGCCATTGCAATAACATTGTCTTCTGATGTTGTTCTCGATCAGCGCACCCAGGACAAGAAGAACATGTACAACCTGAATGAGGAGGAGGAATTGACCCACTACGGCCAGTCTCTGGCTGAGATGGAGAAACTTACAGACATGGTGGACAGTGATGACGATGCTGATGAGAGAGGACTGCTCTCAGGTGAGACTGGATTCGGGCGTGGCAGTTTTACTGTATACCAATCTTTATTTAGTATTTTATTAGTATCCCTACTTGTTGCCAAGGCTACTGCCGCTCTTCCTAGGGTCCAGCAGCTCCTGTAAGCATTTTTTTTCTTCTGCCGCTATACTCCCAACAGTTGGGTTTTGAAATCAGTTACTCTGAGGTTAAAGTATAGATTCTAAGCTTCATTTCAGGGTATTTGTGTACTTATTGGTTTCACCATTTAGAAATAAAAACACTATATAGCTTGCTTATTTCAGGGCATCAAAAGTATTGCAACAGATTAATATAATGCCCAAATTAAGTACTTATGTTTAGTATTTGGTCATATATCCTTAGCCTCTATTACTTACTTAGGTATCTTCTCTGGTGATGCTCTGCCAGTAAGGGTGGGGGGAAAATTGCAATAACTATACTATACCACAATGTTGTATACGACACAAAGAATAAATCTTTTATTAATGTCAATTTAGAGAAGATTTTGGCATTGGTGGGTAGAATGACCACCTGAAGTGTGGTCACACAGGGCTCTATACAGTGCAAGTGTTTCATTCGCTTTTTTGGGACATAAAAATCCTTTGAAGTCAAGTGTGGTTATATGCAAGTTGTGATTTATAGCACAAAAAGAAACTAAATCACCAAGTCAAGACTGGGTCGAGTCTGAGTCAAGACCGACGGGGAGTGATACCGAGACAAGACCAAGACCCAGAGAAAACAAGTCCAATTTAAGACTGTGACTATAAATGTTTCAGACCACCATCAGAGGTGTACCTCAAATATTTATCGATAAAGCCCTTTGACACAAATTACTACAATATCTTACCCCATTATTAACATACAGTAGAATCTGTTCCAACCAGACACAGCCCTTGGATTGGCTAGACATAATGGGCCCCTAATTTTACACTGATCTAGAAAACTTTGAGCATGACTGAAACGTCTAGGCAACATTTGTAGCAGTGTCTCTTCCATGGCAATATCAGCTTTTTCTCTCTCAGCCATCACCTCAACTCTTTCCTGACTCTCCTGCCTCTTGCCTTTCCAAAGTTAAACTTTGCCTGGCAATATATTTTCATTTTCCTCTGTGTCAGTCAAGAAAGGAATCACTGAACTGATATAAAGGAAAATGTTTCACAAAATGTCACTACCTTTGTAAATCACTGGTATCCAGTTAACAGAATGGATGGCACATGGATGGATGCTCAATGTAAATGTACAGTAAAATCTGGATAATTATCACCATTGTCAGTTCTAGCTAGGTTTGTGTCAGGGATTTTAGGATTACAAGACTTAAGGGCAGTGTTTCCCAATCCTAGTCCTGGGGACCCCAAGGGGTGCACATTTTTGTGTGTGAGTGCTAGGGCAAAAACAGAAACGTGCACCACTTGGGGAAATCAGGACCAGGATTAGGAGGCACCGCACTAGGGGTTTAGATCACAGATCACATATAGCCCTTATTTTTTTTCAAATAACAGCTAAATGTATGACTGATAGATTGCAAACCATAAACGGTTAAGGGGATACTGAGGTTGCTTAACTTGTTTTGGGCCTGTGTCTGGGTCACCTGAATCATCTTACCTACCAGTTGCTGCTTTTTTAAATATTTCACTGGTCTGCACTTCTCGTCTGTTATTATTATTTGCAAAGTAGAGGTAAAACACGTTAGTAGGTAATATATATTGATATAATCAGTTATTGTTGCCCTTCCTTTTAAAATTTCAGTTTGTTTGTCAAATACAAATTCATTATCTAATGCTATAAACTGGGGGATTCCTTCAGTCAAAGAACGCCTAGCCAAGTTAGCGAACGTTAGCTAACTAGCTACAGAAATGAAATTCATCAAATTAACTAATTGGAATGAAACACTTACTAAAATGCATTGTTAGCTCATCCATTCACTTGAATTATTGTTAAATAGCTGACGTACTCAGTCTTGACACCGAACCAGTAGCTTAATAAGGATGCCGCTGAGCGCTAACGCTAGTTAACCTTGGCTCTGGTGAGACTTAACTCTAGCTAGCTATTTTGCAACTGCCAACTCAACACAAACCTGTGTCTGTAGGTGGAACTCTGCTGCACTTAAACCTTCTGGCATTCTCTCTTACTCATCCACTGTTTCCTGCTGCTCTTCTAAGTGCTTGCATTTTCTGTCTTTCGGAAGAAGCTACGAATATTCATTTCTGGCCCTGTCCTTTACTGCAGCAGCTGAGTTTGACAGATGTTTTGCTGAATTACAAAATGACCTTCACGTCCCCGACTAGCGGGAGCTGTGGACATGGGGACTGTGGAGGCTGAGGGAGGGGTCGTGACTATTGAGCGGTCCATTGCATATTACAAGGCTACCTGACATCTGTATGTAATTAGTTATGGTCGTCATAGGCAACCATGCACACACCACTGACTTGTGCCCACGAGTAGGGGAGACCGGGGATGGTTGTAACACGGGTCAGTTGCAACACTTCCAATTTCTCGAATCAGGAACAAGTTACAAATCACCTGATTCACTCTGCACATGCTCAGGTTAGTCTTTATTCCATGTGTGAAGTAGTAGCACCCTGTGGCAGACACAACCAATTTTAAAAGGAAAAAACTAATTTTGAGGTAAGAGTTTTTTTTTACCTCATTTATTTTTGTGATAGTATTGCCAGCTATGTAGTTAGACACACAAACATGATTTAAGTTTGTTGAGTTTATCTAGATATCCTTCATGCAAGTTGTTAGTTATAATGTTTAATGTTTAATATTTACCTGTTAGCTGTAAGGTAAGCTAGTTCATGAATATAGGAGTCTGGGTTAGTTGTAACAACAATTAAAATGTTACAACCTACCCCATGCAAAATTTGAGTTGTATGCCTGTATATGTTTTTGAATTTCAGTATGCCTAGGTCTTGGAAGAGAGACTGACCAGGGGGGTGCCCCTCAATATTTTGGAGAGTTAAAGAGCAGGGACAGTCCATCAGATCTGTGGCAAAATTGTATGGCATATGCCATGTTACTTTGTACAGATTCTGTAAAGAAAAAGAATTAAGAAGGGATTAAGGGAACTTCCACGTGTAGGCTACCATAGCGGAAAGAAGGTCTTTACTGACGAACAAGAGAGAGAATTGACACAGTATCTGATGAGGGCTGCTGATGCATATTATGGACTGTGTCCATGTGAGGTTAGCAGATAGGAATTGGTAAAGGATAAGTCAGGGGAAAATAATCCATTTATATTGGTGGTAATTGAAAATATAATGGATGGGGAAATATTGAAACATTTTTATGTGATTTAAAATTGCAGGTGAGAGAACTTGCGTATCAGCTTGCAGTAAGTATGAGTGCAAACATCCAAAGTCATGGGACGAATCTTCAAAAGCTGGAGCAGACTGGTTTTCAGCCCACATGAAGAGAAATCCAACACTGTCCATTAGGAGTGCCGAGGCCATAAGCCTGGCACTGGTCACCAGTTTTAATGTAAATGTGGCAATGTTTTTCAGGAAAGTTGAAGTTATGAGGAGGCACATTTTAACTGCAAAAGACATTTGGAATGTTGATGAGACATGGCATAACAAATGTGCCAATCCCAGATAGAGGGATTGCAAAACGTGGCACTAAACAGGTTGGGGCGATCAGCAGAAAGGGGTTCACTGGTCTCTGTCGCATGTGCAATTTGGCAACACAATTACTTCAGTGTTTGTGTTCCCACGCATACTTTACGCGGACCACTTTGTATGAGATGGGCCTATAGGAAGTATAGGAAGTGGAAATAAATCAGGATGGATGCAGGAGTCGGATTTTGTCATCTTTCTTGAGCACTTTGCAAACCACACCAGAGTCAGCCCTGAGAAAAAGGTACTACTTCTCTTAGAAAACCACAGCTCACACCCGTCAATTGCAGCCATCGACTTCTGCAAGAACAATGGAATTGTGATGCTAACATTCCCCCCTCACTGCAGTCACAAGCTCCAACACCTCAACAGGAGTGTATATGGCCCACTCAAGAAGATGTTGAACAGCGCAAGCGATTTGTGGATGAGAATGAATCCAGGAAAGACCATGACGATATATGACATACCAGGTCTTGAGGACAGCACTCGCAGCTGCAGCTACACCTACACCAAAAAATGAACAGGCTGTGTTCCAGTGCAGTGGATTTTGGCTGTACAATCCAGAAATATTTGAGGAAAGTGAGTTTCACTCCTCCAGCTGCCAACCAGGCCACTCCTCCAGCTGCCAACCAGGCCACTCCTCCAGCTGCCCACCTGTCCACTCCCCCAGCTGCCCACCTGTCCACTCCCCCAGCTGCCCACCTGTCCACTCCCCCAGCTGCCAACCAGACTAAGCATCAGGAAATAAAAATCTGAAAATGCATAATATCGAGCCACAGGACACAGATTCCTCAGATGCTGATGAGAATTTCTGCATTGTATGCATGGAACACTTCAATGACTCAAAGCCAGAAGAAGATTGAGTTCGGTATATGACCAGTAGTCTGTGGGCCCACAAAACCTGCACTCCAGGTGTGCCATATCTCTGTCACCACTGTGATGGACCATGACAAACAAGCACAAACACACACACACTAATATTCAGTAATGCTCATTTTGTTCAAATGTATAATTGTTCAAATGTCTCACTACTATGACTGACAGTAACTAACATGCTTAAAGCCTGACATTTATGATTATGTTCCTGGTCTGTAACATAGTGGCCCATCACTTTAGAAACTGAAATGCATTATAATTACATTAACATAATTAGTCAGAGAGCTTTCTACTGAATGCAAGCTCCATCACAATCCTACATATGCTATAGACACTATGTACTTGGACTATTGGCATCATAGTGGACAATGTCAAAAATATACTGGGTATCAAGTTGCCTTGTCTACCTACCATTAATCTCAATCAATTTCATGGGATATATATTTAGATCTTCCTGAGTTCCACTGGCCACTGGGCTACTCAGTTGCTTGGCACTGGAACAACATTTTCCATATACAAAAATGCAAGCACATGTTAATGGATTTATACCTCTTTGCTTGTGTCAGTCAATGTAATCAGAGTTGATAAGAAGTGTTGTTTTAATATTGTGGGCACATTTTTATAAAAGTATATCCTCAACCTGGCTGCAAATACAACCTCTGGATACAGAGACAGCAGCTCTGACCACTGAGTGATGCATCAGCTTGGTGTGGCCTGTGAATTCTCTATGAACTATGCAAGCAAGTGTGTTAATGAACTTTTTAAATCTCTGCATGTGCCAATCAATAACATTTTGAAAATGAGGGTTCCCTAAGACACATCATTTGCCGAAGTTTTGTTAATAAATCCATAATAGGGCCAGTGAAATCACCTGTGACACATTTGAATGGACGAACAGACCAAACCCATTACACTTTCCCTCTTCCCATGTTTTTGGTGAGGGACAAACATCAGCAGTAGCCTCCTTTTTTGAAACAAATTGAACGGCATCAATGAAATGGGTGACCTAGTAAGACAGGCAAGTTCCTATTGTTGTATTTGCTTTGTGACCAGGTTCATTGCTAGCGAAATGTGACTGCCAGATGAGAAAGTTGAGCAGGTTTATCTAAGTTTTGATTATATTTTAGCCTATTTCTCTGGCTGTCTGATGTTCTTGCCTACTATAGGTTTGTATGGCCTATAAATGGCATATAGCCCTGCTGTGGCGCACTGGTCTGTGTATGGTTCAAGGCTGACACATTTATATTGATGCCCTTTTACTCTGCCTACGACAAAATCACAGAGCTATCTGGCAGGCTTGGATGTGTCTGTAAAAATGAGGCATTATCGGTGAAATGTGTGCGACTGCACAAAAGACAATATTTTCTCATCCATCTTTCCTACAGCCGAGTTGACTGCATCTCACTTTGGAGGAGGAGGCCTGCTGATGAAGAAGACTCCAGGAGAGCAGGATGAAGGAGGAAAACAGAGAGCCAAGTCCAGACAGGAACTTATAGAGGAGCTAATTATCAGGTCCAAACAGGAGAAGGTGAGCGTCAAGCCTTCTCTTATTCTCGAATGATGGGTCTAGTGGTATTAACTAATTTCTGCCCACCTTTTCCCCAAAAGTTTAATTTATATTGTCATGTTAATAGTGTCCTATATGAATATTTTTTGCATTATTTTCATGTTTTTAATTTCTTGGTCATCTTATTTCAGTATACAGCAACTATGTTTGCCAGTGGGCAAATATCTTGAATGTCAAATTTGAATAGGATTTTGAATTCAACCTATCAATCGTCTACTAACACATTTAAGTATAAGTGTACAAACCTTTAAAAGGTTTGTACACAAAGGTTTCAAAATTGTCAGCAACCCCATGCACCAATTTGAACATTCCAAACCTTTTTAATTAAGATTTGATGATGTTACAATGGTGTAAGTTACTTTTTATATCTTAGTTTAATATTGAAACAGTTGTTAATAAAAATGTTTTGTACAACATTTTGTACAACTTCATATTCAAGAATAATGGCAATCATAGCACATGTCCACAAAAGGAAAATGGCAGGATTGGATCGGTATGTGTTATTGGCTCAAAAAACCCCTCAAACTTCACTACTCAGTACCAATGAGAAATTGGTGTCAGCACATCCCTAATATTTACAATAGGAAAACTGCAACTCTATGCTGTGGTTACTATAGATGGCATGGGCTTGAAATACTCTGAAATCTTTGCTCTTAATTTGCAGTGTGTACTAACATTTTTTTTTTTCCATAGCAATTTTTGCAGCAATGGTACAAAGCTTACCTTCTGATAATTTATACCTTCTGATCATTTGTCAAACACGTAGCTCCTTGTTTTCTGGACACTCTAAATAAAACTCTAAACAATTAATTTATTAGTTCCAACAGTAGCTCCAAAATTCGGTCCTAGCATTCAGTTTTGTGGGTTGAGTCTACATGACTAACAGCTAGTTTGTTGTTCTCAGAGGGAGAGGCAGACCCAGAAGGAGGAATCCCAGGTGCTGACAGAGAAGCTGGACCAAGACTGGAAGAGCATCCAGGGGCTGCTTGCTCATAAGAATGCCCCCAAGGCTGACCGAGCCGAGGACGAGGACAAGCCCAAGGTGAGACTACTGGACACACGACCGCCAACAGAGAAGTTTAGTAATGATGGGCGTTAAGTTCGATGGTCAAATTTTGATTTAAAGTGGAAACGATGTACAGGCCTGTCCGACATCTTGAGCATGTGCATGTCTCTTAGAATCAGTTCCACCATGCAAAATATATTATGTTTTTATCTTACCCATGGCATTTTAGATTTAATTTTTCATTTTTAATATAAAATTTTCTGTCTTATTTATTTGGAAAAGGGCCTGTTAGGTAAGCATGACTTAGTCAAAACCTGTTGTTAACAAGGCCCACGAAAGATAAAATGTGATTTTAAAGTTTTAAATGAGTTTGCCTCAGGGAAGCACCATTGTCTCAACGTTGCATCTGTCCCTCCTTGTTCAGCTGGATGAGTATGACATGATGGTGCGTGAGCTGGGCTTCGAGATGAAGGCCGCGCCCTCTGAGAAGCTGAAGACCCTAGAGGAAGTGGCCAGGGAGGAACGGGATCACCTGCAGCAACTAGAGGTGTGGATGTGACTATAAAATGACTTCCTCTGCATTTCGCTTTGTCATTGTGTCCATCCGTGTGGAATGGGTGCTTTTACCTGTCATGTTTCTGTGAGACATGGACTGTGCTTTGATTGACTTGTCCACTGAACAGATGCTATTTCCTCTCTGTGTTTTGACCCTTGTTTTAGGCTGACAGGTTAAGGAGGATGATGGGAGATATAGTGGAAGACGACACCAAGGCACCGACTCACATGTCAGCTGACGACATCAATGACGGCTTCGTCCTGGATGGAGATGACAGACCGACTCTAGCCTATCAGGTAAGGGACAATATCAACATATTATTTACTTTGTAGATCAGTCATTCAATAACATTTTACCCATGATACATTGTGGGTTGGATGCTCTCAAGCCATGGTCTATGAATGTGTCTGGGTTATTATTTGACCTTGGCCTTCTGAGCTCATATAATTTTTACACTCTTAATGGTAGTAGTAGATGAGAGCACACACACCTGGCAAAAAATTAATATCTATTGTCTGACCAGGGTCTCAGATTAGCCCCATTAGAAGGTTGCTGTGGTGGGCAGTGCAATTGGTTTGGGGCTGTTAGTTATCTGATGGTTGGTCAATATCCTTGTAGTGGCAACAGGAAGCGCAATCAAGGTGCAAGTCCGCCGAGTGCGCTCCTTCTGGTTTAGACGGCCTGGTTGAGCGACTGCCCTAGGCCACACACCTGTATGCCAAACTCCAGCCATATTAACATCAAGCCATTTCGTGTGGAAAATGTACCTGACAAAAAAGGCAACTGATGGAAACAGGATATTTTGGTAAAATGTTATATTTGGCAGGATGGTGGGATCTTTTTGTGTCTGTAAAATGAATTATGCTAAAAAGCATGTGGTGGGAGAAGTGCCTTTATGTGCAAATATTGGTAGAATAGCCACCAAGAGGAAGAAACAGAGGCCCAACCTAGCAGAACATCTGTCTTTTCCAGCAGGTGGCGTTATGTTCATTTATTTCACACCAAGTGAGAAGTCTTACAGCTTGAGTGAAAAATGTAACATTTGCATACATCTGATTGCCATCATACTGAATCAAACTTGGAGTCATTGAATTATTTCTGTGGTCATACCTCACAACAAGAATGGAAAGCATGCAATATATTAAGCTACATATTAAATGGTGATGAATTCACTGATTTCAAGGCGTTCATGGTGGAGGAGCTTAATGCTCTTTCACAATAAATATAAATGCTCATATTCTGGTGATGTGAGGAATTCTGTCATGTAGTGTATCCTCCCCGCGCTGTATTGATAGCAGTAGCTTGAGTGCAGGGGCCAATGCAGGGGAAAATTTTAGAAATCCTCGCGTGAAAACCGATTGCCAATTAGATGGAAACCAAGCTAGTCGAACTTACAGGCCGACAAAGATGAACAGATAACAAATAGCTCTTTCTCAAATTCTGTAGGATGGGAAATGGAACATCAACGAGGAAGGGGAGAAGATAGAGGGAGAGGAAGGTGAAAAAGAAGAGAGTGGCGAGGAGGAAGAATCTGATGAGGAGGAAAGTGAAGAGGAGGGCGAAGAGGATGGCGAGGGCAGCGAGGAGGACAGCCACTCAGACCTGAACTCTGAGGAGGAAAGCGAGGAAGGAGAGGAGGAGAGCGAGGAAGGAGGGGAGGAGGAGGAGGAGGAGGATGAACAGCCTGCAGCCGTACCCCAGCTGAGTGAGAAGGTCCAAGCAGAGGCAGCTCAAGTAGAACTGCCCTATACCTTCGCAGGTAAGACATGTTTTATGTTAGCTTCAGTACCTAGGCTAAAATACCCAACTGTACAACAATTCTTTTAGTTGATGGCTATGAGTTTGATTGGTAAATATTACACTGTATACAATTATATATTTGAGCTGGCCATCATGGTAAAGGAAATAATGATGTAAAATGATTTGTTTCAATTGAAAGCTGATCTTGACCTTTCTCTCGATGTTGCACAGAAAAACAGAACATTACTCCCTTTACTGGTCAAGCCCTGACAAGCCAATATTGACCGTCTGCCTTCTTCATCTGTGTTCCGTGTCTTTCTCTTGTCCTCCTAGTTCCAGAGTGTTACCGAGATCTGAAGAGTCTTCTGCAGGGTCATCCTGCTGACCACCAGTGCATCATCTTGGCCAGGACGCAGCAGTGTAACCACCCCAGTCTGGGTATAGGCAACAAACTCAAAATACAGGTTTGGCCATTCTGATATTTAACTTGCGCTGCTACAAATAGTAATTTGATTGATATTGTTTTCATTGCCTTGTTACAATAAACACTTGTATTACAATTATCAAATATATTTATTGTATTTTCTTTCTCTCTCCCTCAGAAATTGTTTGGCTTCCTGCTTGAGTACGTGGGAGAGTTGGCCACCAGGAGTCCCCCAGAACTTTCCACGATAGACAAACTGATACCGTGAGTAACAATCCTTGTTTCTTTTGCGTCTCAGGGAAAAGAAAAGGATGGTTCTCCTGGTTTGGGCTTCTGCTTATTCTCCAATCTTGTCTGTCCTTGCTGCATTGCAGTCAGGGTGGCACAGCAGTCTAACGCAGTGGTTCCCAACCACGGTCCTCAAGTACCCTCAACAGTACACATTTTCATTGTAGCCCCAGCCAAGTACAGCTGATTCAACTTGTCAACTAATTATCAGGCTCTCATTCAGTTGAATTGGGTGTGCTTGTCCAGGGCTACAACAAAAAAGTGTGCTGTTGGGGGACTCGAGGACCGGAGTTGGGAACCACTGGTCTAACGCATAGCATTGCAGTTCATAGGCGTTCACCGCAGTCTAGGTAAAAGCCGGGCTGGACCACTTGCTCGTGTGTAACCGGGAGTCCTACAGGCCGTGAATCACCCGGGGTTGGGGACGCATTGTCAAGAGAGCTTTTCTTGGTTCATCGTGCTATGGCAACTCCCTTTTAATAGGTCTTGAGGCACGTGCAATCTGAGGGCATTAGTTAAGGGAACGTGACCTCAAGTATGCTGATTCCACTAACTTGCCAGTTGAATGAGTAGTGTGAAAAGAAATGGCTCTTCTCAGAGGAAGCATGTTGCAACCTTTAAATTGCTGCGATGAAGCATAGTCACATGGGAGAAAAGTGGACAAAAAAATCTAAGAAATTGATGGTTGGACTTAGTGTTTGTGTGCTGGTGTCTGTTTCTCAGGCAGCTGTATGACCTTTGTCAGCTCTTCCCAGAAGCGGCCTCGAAGGCGTTGCAGACGACCCTGGGGGACGATGCCCACAGCATGGAGGAGGTTCTGGAGGTCAAGGGTCGTGCTGCTTTCCCGAAACTAGACATGGTACTTTTAAATAACTTAACTGGTTTTGCTTCGTCCCTCTTTGCAGCATGATGTTGTAATAGACTGCTATTTTTTTCTGCATAAAAGGACAATACAGTTTGCTCCAGAAGATTCGCAAGCGTTATTCATGTGAGCTTGTCCTTTGATATTCCTTGAGTCTGGCATGCTATTGATTCTTGGCCTGTTGGTTTTCCTGGGTGCCTACTGCGGTTCTTGGTGCCGTGGTCAGTGCTGTTCAGGATAGCTTTGTGTTTCACTGTTTTTGCGTGTGGTGTTGGGTGTGCAGACGAAACATTGAAATGATTAGTAGTTAATATCGCTGGATATCTGCTGGCTCATGGCTGTTCTTTGTGTCTGGGTAACACTGGTTGGTGATACTCATCCCTGATACCACAGTTTCTTCACATAAGAATACCCTCGACAGATTTATATTCAGTTATGTCCCACACCCATGGGAATGTTTATTGTACAGAAGCGTCCATTTTATTTGGAGGTAATAATATGGAAAAAAAGGGCATTGATTTACCTCTTTGCATAGTTTGAGTATCAAGTTTAAAACAAATTGCTAATTTGATGCCAGTGGGCTAGCATCCCTTGAACCAGATGTGTTCCTTTTAGTCAAACAGGTTTTGCAAACTTTGCAAAGTCAAAATTTTCTGTTGCTTATTATAATAATGTCATCATCAATCATGTTCATTTTGTAAATTACAGATTTAAATGGCAAGATAATTCTCATCCTTTTCTCCCTGTCTCTCCCTCAGCTCATTTACCTGAAGATCACGGCATTGCTGTTCCCCACCTCAGACTTCCGTCACCCCGTCACTACACCAGCCCTTTTGTACATAAGCCAGGCCCTCACCAAGGTAGTTATCCTTTGTGTGTGTTTGTGTACGTGCATTTGTGAGAGGTTGTGTTCGCGCTAAGGATCTCATTGATCGATCAGCTGACATTTGCAGATATTTGCATATGGTTTTCCCTCACCGTCAACACACACATGCATCCAGTCCGATCAAGTCGGTCTCCTTCAACACTTCCATGTAAAGTCTTCATTTTTTTTGACTGCACTTTCTCGCTCTGTTCTCAACCAGTCCCTCCGATCTACACCCTTTCACAGGATTTCATCATCCCTTCATCATCTTCTATCCGTTTTAAATCAACCTCTTTCCCCTTTATCGGCAGACAACTGCACTGGCCTCCAGTTCTTTCTGTTGAAGTGGGCTGGAGCCCCTTTATCTCGGAACTAGACCTGGGTTCGACTGCAACTTGAAATAAAGTATTTCAAATTATCTATGCTAGAATTGGATTACCTGGTTCAATGGAACCAATCCGCATTTGGCTAATCCTGCCTGTCTGGCACTGCAGCCAGGTTAAACTGATGCTGTAGGTATTTAGAAGATATCAAATGCTATTTGAACCCAGGTTGGCAGAAGAGGGGTGTATTTTTCCTTCCTGCTGACAACCCTTTGTATAATCATGGCCTTGATGTAGATGGGCTCAGCTCCATATTTTGCTCAACAGAAAGGACACACACACACACACACACACACACACTGTTTTTGTCCTTACATACCTTGACTTTCACTATGCCTCTGGTTTTGACATGAAGAGTCATGCCGTTTCTTGGTGTTGAATACGGCGGCGTTGTCAAAGCAAACTTGGCCTCAGGGAAAAGAAGACTTGGGTTGTTATTATCTAACATCCACACACTTGAGTTAATGACTTTGTCGCTATGTGAATGGTGAAAGCAGGCCAGACAACCTCTGAGGGGACTCTCTCAACACGATGTACACACACACAAGCTAGAGAAAGACAGCAGTCTAGATGTTATTAGTAACATGGAATTGGCTAGCTTGATTAAGCAAAGTGCTTTGTTTGACAGAAAGCGGAGAAGTGTCATAAAGTCACAGAGAAGGAAAGACGATTGAAAGGTCTTTAGAAACATTATTTTCAATTATCAAATATTTAAATGTAAATGTTTACCTCTGTTGCCTGTGCTTAGTAGGCAAATTAAGTTTGTGAGGCTGTGATTTGTGTCTAATAACCTGTTGCCTGTTTTCCCTGTGCGTGATCAGTGCCCCGTGACATCACTGAAGGATTTGACATCAGGCCTTGTTCTGTGCTGTCTGGCTCTTGAGTACATCTCCTTCTCTAAGAGGTTCGTTCCCGAGCTCATCAACTTCCTGTTGGGAGCACTACACCTGGCCGTGCCGGACAAGACCACTGGTATGTCAACGTTTCTCAGTTGAAAGGTTACTGCTGTTTCACCTCACCAACTTGGTTTAACATGTTTTTCATTTATTCACTAAGGTTGGGGTAGAATCTAGTTAGTTCCAGAAGTACATTGAGATTTCAATTACAGTTTTCCCTATGATAATATTTGGAATATGTTTCTTCCATAATGGAAGTGAAATAGACCTTAATCCATTGGGTGGCATCGAAAATAGAAATGTCATTCCTAACCACCTATGAGCTGCTCCTCATATTGAAATCCAGATGCATATTGAAAGTTGTCATTGCTGAAAGGCCAGTCCCTTTGGCAACAACAAGGAGCGTCAAGAATGTGAATGTTAGGTGGAGAGACTGGTGATCAGACCATGTCCCCACCCTCTCAAGGTATTCAGAATTGTACTTTCAGCAGCCACGCCCAATGTTATAATATTATGACTGATTACCACTACAACTGAAACAGTGATTGTATTCCTACAATCTAAAAAGAGGAATTTGGAAATGGGGGAACCCCTAAACATTCTTTGTGGGAAAATGTCAAAGGATGTCATAAAGAACTAATTATACTTGTTACTCAAAATACCAAATGAACAACCTTCCCGCTCAAATGTACCCCAAAAGGATCTTTAGATGGTTCTTTATGAAACCATTGAAAAAGGGGTTCTTTTAATAACTTATAGGGGTTTCCCCATAATGTAGTTTCAATGTGAGGAACCCCTAAATGACTGTCCCGGATCCTTTTGTTTTTAAAGTGTCTGTAAAGTCATTTCCTCGGTATGTCTGCCAGCTGCAATATGATGATGCAGAGAGCAGTCAGGGCATCAAGACAGGAGTTGCGCTCAGTTAAATAGTTTCACCCCAATGCTAGGCCATCACTGGCAGAATTCAAGCTAGCCTAGGTGTCAAGACCTCAACCCCTATTGACGTTTGCTTCAGACCCGGTCCAAATGAAGTTAAAGATTATAATAACTATTCCGTGATGATTAAAGTGCGTGAATGAAGGAAGGAGTTAGCTTGTTCTGCATTATTCTAAAACAAAGTAGACGTCTAATCCCACAGTTGTTCCTGTCTGTTTCCGTGGGCCGTAATGTGACCTGATGCGGCGTTTTCTTCTCAGGTTACTCGGTGGTTCCCCCCTTCAGGCGGAGCGGTAAGGCTGGTGACTTGCTGGTGCTGTCATCCCCCGAGTCCAGCCAGACATGGTGCAAGAAGACCCTGCCTCTGTCCGCCACCCAGACACTCACTCTGACCTCCGACCTGGAGTCCGACCACTACCGGTAAATCACAGAGATGGGTAGAAAAGGTGTTTCTGTGTTGTTCCCATTGTGGCGTCCTGCTAGCAGGTGGGATGTTTTTTCTTCTTGTGTTTGTTTGACTGCTCAAAGCCTCTTTATCAGTGAGACAGAAAGCAGAGCTTCAATTCCCATCTTAACCAATAATCAATGGCACCCTGAGCCTGTAATATTGTTAGATCTGTAAGGTGGGGGCATTAGGCTAGCAGCTTCCACCACCACAACGCTTAGATCAACCGAGTCCTTTTTTAAATCTGCAGACCTTGGAAGGATTAGGCCCTAGGTAAGGATGAAGGAACACATTTAGGAAAACACACATTTCCTGGAGACCTATCTGACCGTGTGCTGTCACAAACGAGAGGGCGAAGAGCCAGCGCTCGAACAGGCCTAGTCAGAAGCGGTCCGAATTAGTCAGCGCTCCGCGGGGTTCTGGTCCTCCTCCACACTTCATCTGGTGTGTAGGCACCGCTCTGCTCAACCGACCAGCCCTGCTATTAGACACAGGAAAAAAATATCCATGATTAAAGAGTGGTTGGGGGGGGGGGTTGGGCACTGATATGCGCCTCAGCTCGTGCACATTCATTAACACGTCAGAAGCACTGTAGTCCTGTGTGCATTACTGAAGCCCTTATTCTGGATTCTACGTTTGGTATTAAGGTGTCAGAATTGCGAGAGGTCATCCTCCCCACAAAGCGCTGTCGAGCGCTACCATGTTGCTGCGTTCCTGGTTGACGCATCGCTCCCTAAAAATAGGATTGCATTCCGGGAAGGGGCTGATGTTTTGTTTATTCGGCCAGTAATGAGGCGGGCATTTACATTCTCTTTTTATCAGTTGATTGTTTCCTCTGGAATGCAAACGCACGCACTCCGACACTATAAACACACATCATAGCAGCCATATGAAGTCAATGTTGAGAGGGAGATTTCAGGCCTTCACAGAATGGTATGCTGGTTTAGACTGTGGGCATCTTAAGAGACTGAACAGATGAAGTCTAATTATTGATCAGTGATGACTCCTCTCGCCTCCTCAGGCTGTCGATTGTGGCCACCTGTCTGGACCTTCTGAAGCGCTGCTTCTCACTCTACAGAGAACTCCCTTCCTGCTTGCACATCTTTCAGCCAATCGCAACGTTGCTCTCCAAACATCTTCCAATCAAAACATACCCCGCAGCCTTACAGGTGAGTGGGCCTGCATGGTATCCAGGGCAAATGTCAGTGTGAAGCTAAGTTAGTGTCAAAATCAAAGGGAGGAATAAATAAGAGTTTGCCCTGAATAATGGAGAAAAAAATTGTGGCCGTGTCAGATGATCCTACGGCCAGTTTGTGGTGTAACGAGGCCTTGATATGACTACTGAGGCTCAAACTCGACCTGGTGCTGTGATCTGGGAGGACAGCCGGTGGTCCGGGTCAATTTCAGTTAACAGAATTGGAGTCAGAATTCTAGCTTTGTGGCTGAACTGACTGACTTGTAATTTGATTTATCCGCAAACTTGGAATATCCCCTTACAGTGAGTCCTTGTTTTTGTCAGTAAACAATGTGATTAAACTTAATGGGTTAGATGCTCTATTATCTAAAGAGTATAAATTGAACAGCACAGATTTCATTTTTCACTTGAAAGTTGTCTTCCACATGTTTTTGTGCTTGATTATTTTGAGACTTGGAATGCATGTAAAATGTTCTAGGCTGTGTTGTACATCAGCAACTAACCTAAAAATAATCTGTATGTCATATGTGATTGATAAAGCTGGATATTAATTTCTGTCTTAATACTTTACGTCTTCTCCCCTAATCCCAGGAGGTTCATGGGGAAATCCTTGCAGCCCTATCTGGCTGTTATACACCACGTCCTCCCCTGGTGTTTGAGAAGAAGAAGCCAATTCCCCTCAAACTTTTCACACCAAGGATTGTACAAGTGTGAGACACCCCTCTTGATTTATTTGTGTGTAGGGAATTGAAGAAAATCTACCATCACCCTTCTGGCGATTAAGATATGTATATATAGTCGTCTGTAGCTTCAACTTCTCTCAACTCTAAACCCTCTTGCAGGCTGGACTATGGGAAGAAGCGAGGGAACACGAAGGAGGAGCGGGAGAAGGAGAGGTTGAAACACAAGTATAAGAAAGAGTTTAAAGGAGCTCTTAGAGAGATCAGAAAGGACAGCCGTTTCCTGGGCCGAGAGAAACTGAATGAGGTCATGGCCAGGTCTGTATGACATCTTGCTTGTTCTAGCGGTAGCCCCTTTACTCCACGCCCCTGCGGATTGCCATTATTTTCCAGTCGGAGACACTTTGCATTCGACTTCCCTGCTTGTTCCACTGTTTCTCGCTGTTATACTACTACTTTGCAATACCTTTTAGTGTACAGATATCCTGACATTGTTTTTGTGTGTAGGGATGCAGAGAGGAAGAGGAAGGTGAAGGAGCTGTATGGCAGTCTGGCCACCCAGGAGGGAGAGTGGAAGGCTCTCAAGAGAAAGAAGAACAGTCGTCGCTGACTTTTTCAGAACAACTTTGTATTTTCACTTTCACACTTGGGAATATTTTTTATTATCCTTTTGTTTTCAGGATTGTTGAATAAAACTGTTGCGCACAAATTATCTTGGTTTATACTCATTGAGCTACTAAAGCAACTGTATAGAGCGCTCAAATTTTTCAAATGTATTGACTTTTTAAATCAGATCAATTTACATGGTTTGTGTGTATTGTGGAGTTACGTTTTGAGACAATCATGCTCAATATCTACTTGCTATACCTAAAATGAAGGACTCTTACAATATTCTTTGTTCCATCAGCCTTTGCGGCAACTTGTACAGTTGCAAAAAGTGTGCTTTAGAAATAATGTTATTAACATTCATCTTCTTGTTGTTTTGCAATTCTCTGCATTTTCAGAATGTAGTCACAGCTTCTAGTTAGGTTTTAGTTATTAAAGTGTTTGGAAATCCTGCATCTGAAACAACAAAACCTGTCATCAATTTAGATGGACACTTTATAGGAACAATACCAGAAACAACTCACTGCTGCTTCATGCACTCAAGTCAAGCTTTATTTATTAAGTAGTACTTTGTTTACATTTATGTAAATGTCTTCAGTAATGTTACATGAAATGATTTGGGCCTGGGGTTTAAATAAAAATTATGGGGATGTTTTGTTTGAGGAGTTAACCACACTGGGAGGGGTGACTGGTCGTTTGGGGAAGAGCAGAGTGTTTGATTGTAGAGGACGATGAAGGTAAAGAGGGTTGAAATGCTTGGGTCTAGAAGGATGAAGGGAGGGAGAAGTAGATAAGTCTTGGAGGAGTGGCCAGGTTGGAGGTGACGGTAGGGGCTCAGACAGACAGTCTGGCAGCTGTGTGGCTCTCCACACTGGGATGTGGAGGTTGTCATCAGCTCCTAGACAGAAGAGTTGTTTGTACAGGTTACAGCCAGTGTGCATAGAGGCAAAGTAAACAGCTCAATTAAAAAGGAACCCTGAAATTACATGGTCGGTACCTTTTGATTAGAAGCTCTCAAAAATTGTATACAAAAAGAATAGGCCCTTAGGTGTTGTTTTATTAAATGGTATGAATAGGGCCCCAGTGTTTCTATTCAACGTTCACATGATCTTTCTGGTATCGGTACTGTTGATCGTCCACAAACCATCAAGAAATGTATGCACTTACACTTTCACTTGAATTCAAGCCCTACATCAAGGCACCACTCACGGTTGTTACTGTTTTCCATACATCTGTGACCAACTCACCTTTTAAGCTTCAGTCACTTTTCCTGCTGAGATCCCCAGCCTGCTCTCCTCTCCCTCCAGCAGCTTCCTGTAGACTGCAATCTCAGCGTCCAGCTTCAGCTTAATGTGAAGCAGCTCCTGGTAGTCAGCCAGGTACTTGCCCATCTCCAGTTTAGTCTCGCAGAGTTGGTTCTCCAGCTGGGCAATGATGCCCTCCAGGCCCCCGACCTTATCCATGTGGGCCATCTCCATGTCTTCCAGCTGCTGCTCCAGGGCTGCGTTGCGTGCCCTCAGCCCATCAATCTGGTTCTGGAGGTCCGTCACTTGGTTGTGGAAAGTGGTGATCTCTTCTTTCATGATCTTCATCTGTTCTTCTTTCTTGCCAGCGACCTCTTTGAGGGTTTCGAACTTGCCCTTGTACCACTTTTCAGCTTCCTGGACGTTCTTGGCCGCCACGGACTCTATCTCGGCTCGCATGTTGCGGAGATATGCAGCCAAATCGGGACGGTCTCCATCAATTTCCGCTGTCACCTTGGATTCCTCGATCTGCTTCATGAGGTCGGCGACTTCCTCATCGTGCAGCTTCTTGAGAAACTCGATCTCAGCCACCAGCTGTTCGATGCGCTTCTCAAGCTCTGCTTTCTGCAGGGTGGCATTGTCTACATCTTGACGGAATTCTCTCAGGATCATCTCGGCTTCCTCTGGAGATAGATGAAAAAAGCAGGATGGATTAAAAACATCACAGCAGCATTGTTGTTAGTGTCAGGGTCCAGTTAACTGGTCCTTGCATTAGTGTACTATGTAGACAAAATGTTGGCCAATCTTAAAACCCTACCGGCCAACTTATTTAACCAAAACTATGCCTTCTAACATAGCTTACTCTATTTATGTTTCTTCAAGGAAATACTGCATTCTTCGTGGAAATAGTACATTACAGTATTTGCAAAGCCCTGATGTAGGATCTACAATAAGCTATATAGAATACCACCTAGATCATCAACAGACAGTGGTTAGTGTGAAACTGTGACCCTACCTTTTAGTGCCATCTCCTCTTCCAGTTTCAGCCTCCACACCTCAACCTCCTCCTCGATGTATCCTCTCTCAATGTCAGCAGCTCCTTTCTCGTTGGTCAAGGCTTCGATCAGCTCCCTCATCTCCTTAAACTTGAGGTCATACTCCTCTCCAATGCCGGTGGGTCCTCCCTTGAAGCGGCCCTGAAGCGCAGCAAGCTCGGCCGTCAGCTGTGCGTTCCTCTGTTCAAGGGCCTGTACCTTCTCGATGTACCCAGCAAACCTCACATTCAGCTCCTGCATCTCCTCCTTCTCATTGGCGTGCAGCTGGTGTATCTCTGTGCCGACTTCCACAGCGGATGAAACTTTGCCGCCCTGGTATCCGGAGCGTCCGCGGTTGTACGAGGAATCACGGCACCGGGACGGAGAGGGGCTCTGGACTCGCATACTGCTTCGAGAGCCACTCACCTGCAGTGACTGGGATTTCTGGGAATAGGATGCTCCTCTCATGTTTGATTCTCAGTGTATTACAAAATGTGTTCTAGAATCAGATTTGGGTATTATTCCAGTTCCACCAAAGAGGATTGGAAGGCCTGTTCTTCTTGTGTCTCTCCCTTCGCTGGCTGGCCCACTTTGCTACTGTACTGTCTTTCAGATCAACCTGGAGCTTTTATAGGGCCACAAAAATGTCTCAGCCTCCCTTGAAACACTCACAGGGTTTTGACATGTTTTAAATGTGGAGCATGACTCTCTTCCAAAGACCTGCAGTACCGCAGTCTTCATTAGCTAGCTAGCATTGCATTGTTAGTAGCAGGTTGGGTGGAGTTTGTGCGGGGCCTTGCACTTCCATGTGAAATAGTGATATGAGTGTGTATGCCTGCTATTTTTCACTCTCTTCTCACTTAGGGCACCGCTATGGACTGGGAGGCTATGGAGGGCATTGAGAGCATTGGGAAACACTGACGAAGTGCCTATGTGCTTTGACAACAGGTTTTCCTGCAAGACTTTCTGACACAGTTTGACGTTAGCCTCCCTTAGCCTCCATGAATCAAGATGTCAGACAACAGTGCACTGGAGACATTGTTTGAATAATTAATCATCTACCAAGAATGCCAAGAGACCTATTTGATCAGTGTGTCTTCATCTAATTTCAGAATATGTACTTATTCAAAATAGGGTAGTAATAATATAATAAAAAACAGTAAAGCTATTTCTTGATATTTTGAATTCTAGTGTCTCACGTGTTCACTAAGATAAGTCCATTTAGCATCATGGCCAACTTAAATTGTCAATGTTAAAATGTAACTACCAAAAGAGAAAAACTGCCTGATTTATGAGCCACTTCGTGTCTGTAGTTTGTATAGTTCCCTCCCGTGCATGAATCACAATCACAAACCCTCTTTTCATAACATTTTCAAACATCACCACATTTATGTAGGTGCACTAACTTCAGCTGACCAGAATGAAGTAACACTCTTGCAGCATTAACTATGTATAACATCGCTAGACGTGTGTGGGTAAAACCTGCGTAAAACCTCCAGCACCAGCCAGCCCACTCAGTCCCCTGTGAGGGCTCTACATTCATGGATAAAAGACGTGCCTTCACTAAAGGAGAAATTAATTCCACGATATGTAACACATGTAGTGAGGCCTCATTAGCTTGCTGCTAGCATTAGTATTCTGTATGTGGGTGTATCTCTAACCTGAATCCGCGCCTACATCGTGAGGCCATTTTTTTTGTTCACATTTATGGGCATTAGAGGTTTTCTCTTAAGCAGAGAGTGAAAGTGAATAAATCTCTAATGCTAGGTACATATCCATGATGATAAGCTAGCTACCTGCATGTGTGTTTGTATACCTCCAGCCCAAGAGAGCCTAATTTCCCTGGTCGGCCTCTCCATTCATGCATAGAAGACTTACATAGGTGATCCGTGGTTAGCTAGCTGGTAGCATTAGGCTATTATGATAATTTGTTTGAGGGTCCAATGCCATTGTGTTTTCCAGTCTAAAGCACCAGTCAGCCTCATTCCTCAGTGAGGGCATCGACACTGAACAGGTACTGTATAGGTTTAAGTCTACACTTATGGACATGGCTCTCCTTGACCCCATGGGTTAATACTCTACATTAGCTATGTACGAGAGGCTATTTCTGTGGGGGTGTCTCTTGTGCTTACTACTTTATCCTACCCCTGGCTCGTACCCCTGCCCCTGTGAGCAATGGTGTAGGTAAGCACAAGAGAACCCCCCCCCCTAAATCTACACCCCCGCCTGTGAAGGCATCAGCACAGAGCAGGCTCAATGTCTAGGGCGCATGTTAATTGGCTTGGCCCTCTGCTGGGACATGTCATAGGGACCATCCCAGCAGGCTTCCACCACACACTGTGTAGAGTCTCTTTCAAAAGCCAACCTATTCCCTTTACTGCAAACTACTTTTAACCAGAGCCCTACGGACTTCTTACTAGACAAACGTAATGTGCTATAAAGGGAATAGTTACATTTAGAAAACAGGCGACAGATAGTAGGAGCTCCAGCAACAGTGTTTATTGGTTTCTCTAGGAGACCTGCATGCAGGCTACCAGGCTGGGTCATGTAGAGCAAATAGTGAGGACGAGAACACTGAAAACGGGCTGGAAGCAAGGGTTCCTGTTGGACAAGTTAAGCTAGAACCATCTTGTCGGTTAATGGTACACATTGTGCCTACTTAACGCATTCCATATTCGCAATTGTGGCTGCTAACATAGTCTGAAAACCTGATAAATGTATTTTATAAGTAGGTGGTTAAAGTGCTCCGTTGCCCTTTTGACTCATGGATTGTTCAGTGACAGTGGCAGGAGGGTGTGGGAAAAAACATTTGTCTCTTATATGTGTCAGTACGATAATATGCAGTGACAACAGAGAGATGCTTATACAAATACTAAGTAATTTAATCTTGTAAGGATGTTTCTATATTGTGAATAAACATGGAGGATTCTTTTTGACATGTCATGTTATTCGTTGTGTGAGTATCTTGTAATTACAGTCCTTATAAAAGTATATACAGTCTATAACATTAATTTACCATTCCTGTCTCTGCAGATTAAGATACCTTTGGCACTTCATCTACAGCGAGCTGAATATGATTTCACTGACTTATTTATAAAGCCTCAATAAAATGCTCTCATTGTTTTCCTCTCTTTTGTTCAAAGCTTAACTCTACTTTGAATTAACAATAGAATGACCAATATGATTGATCGTAATGGTAACTGAAGAGGCAAGTGCCTTCAAAACCTAGAGTCTTATTGATCCTCTGCTTCTTGTCACCTATCAGTTGGTTTACCTGTTACAGTACTGCACACAATATTGTTAGAAAAGTCAAGGTGGGATCTCACCAATATACGGTTCTAGAATTAAGTTTAAAAACTCAGATTTTCCTTCTATAGTTTTTTTACTTATTATTGTTCTGTTTACCCCTATTTGTAAATATGTGTATTAAAACAACCTTTAAATTTTTCTATTTGTCATTTATTCAACATTTAACAAACGTAACTCCATGTCACAGATAGTTTAATTGTTTGGTTTCATGCTAGTGTCTTTTTTAAACTCCACCAGGTATCTGACCCAATCCGCATAGTGAGAACATAAAAATACAGTATATAAATCCAGAAATACCTCATATAGCACTGTAGTCCACCGCAAAAAACAGTGACAATTTACACACAAAAATAGAGTATACTTCATTTGAAATTCGTATAGTGTAGTTAATTGTAATATAGACACTTAGGTGCTTTTTCACTGTAATACATCGCATTCCGCCGAGTGATCAGGACTGTTGATGGCCGATCACTACAACCGCATTTACTGTGGACTGTACTGCATACAGCGTTTGTAGTCACTTAAAAGCCACAAACAGACCAAAGTCTACAGACAGACAGAAAGACAGGTACAGATCCCTCCTGTGTCCAGCGGGACGTCTTAGTGGGAGAGTCTCTGAAGATTACACTGGACCACTCTTCTGGACTCGAAAGGCATACTGACCCCACTTAGGACAGACTGAAGGAGACTCCACGAGACACACACTGACACACACACACACATACAAGCATACACCCATACACGATTCAACCACAGACACGTGGCATCACACACACGACACAGGACACAACGAGGCACCACGGGACTTGGCGACATGGAATGTTTTGAGCGTTGATTCTGGATTGTTACAGTAGTTCTGGATTGTTACAGTAGTTCTGGATTGTTGAACGATGGCGTACGCGGCAGTACTGTTGTCCTAGTAACCATCGGAGTGCCCCTGCAATTCCAGAGAGGGAAAATGAACTTCAAAATGGTTATTTTTCCACTTTTGTAATAACCCAACATGCTAAACTACCATGCACAAAACAGTTAAAAAAACAATGGTTTGTAGTTACAAAAATTCAGTGCCCTCTACTAATCTTGGCACTCCTGGTAAATACGAGAAAAACGGGCTGTGAAATTTTTTTTCAATTGTTTATCCTCTTGATCTTTCATTCAAAACATTAAGAAAAATCTAACCCATATTTAAAGTAAAACAATTACAAAGAAAAAAATAATTCTTATGATAAACAATTATTTTTCTCAAATATAATGTATATGTGCTACAATTATTGTTGCACACATAGATTATTATTGGCACCTCTTTATTTAATACTTTACCTCCTTTTGCCAAGATAACAACTCTGATGTTTTCCTATAATGCGTAAACATTGCAAGTGTTCTGACATCATTCCTCCGTACAGAATCTCTCCAGATACTTCAGATTCCGAGGTCCAAGCTTGTGGACTCTCATCTTCAGCTCATCCCACAGATATTCTATGGGGTTTAAGTCAGGGGACTGAGAAGGCCATGGCAAAACCTTGATTCTGTGGTCAGTGAACCATTTTTGTGTTGATTTTGAGGTGTGCTTTGGATCATAGTCTGCTGGAAGACCCAACCACGGCCCAGTTTAAGGTTTTGATTTGATATTTGCTGGTACTTGATGGAGATCATGATACCATGTATCCTAACAAGTTGTCCAGGGAGTTTGGACGAAAAACAGCCCCATAACAACATAGAACCACCACCACCATACTTCACAGTGGGGATGAGGTACTTTTTGAATGGCTATCTTTCTATCAACGCCAAATCCAAGTTTAGTGTTTGTTTCCAAAAAGCTCTATTTGGATCCCATTTGAACATAGAATCCGGTCCCATTGAAAGTTCCAGTAACGTTTGGCAAACTGTATGCACTTGACTTTGTTGTTTGATGACAGCAAAGGTTTTTTATGGTAACCTTCCCAAACAACATGTGGTTATGTTTTTGTTTGATGACAGCAAAGGCTTTTTATGGCAACCCTCCCAAACAACATGTGTTTATGTAGGTGCCGTCTGATCATAGTTTTGGAGACTTTTTGACCCCAAGACCCAACTAACGTCTGCTATAGTAGTCCACCTGTGATTCTTGGAGATTATTTGGCCACTCCAACCATCCTCCTCACTGTGCGTGGGGTCAATATAGGCACACGTCCTCTTCTACGTCGATTGTAAATGTCTCCAGTTGCTTTAAAATTCTTAATTATTGCCCTGATAGTGGAAATGGGCATTTTCAGCTGTTGAGCTATTAAAACGACTTCCTGATTTTGTGCAGCTAAACAACATTTTGTCGTACATCATTACTGTATTCTCGGATCTTTCCCATAGTGATGGATAACTATAAGAATTTAGCCTGCGTGTCACCTCATATTTACATCCTAGTGAAACAAGAAGTTGTGCTTACAATGTAAGTGTTTCCAATCAATCAAGTAAACATAAAAATGTTAAATATGAATGGGCAAAATATTTTTAAATATATATTTTAAATGAAAGACCAAGAGGATAATCAGCAAAGACATTTTTTTCCCTTCCAGTTTTGCTCATATTCACCAAGGCTGCCAATATTAGGGCACTGTAGGTATTCATATAATTTAACATAGTATATAATAATTACATCAAAAGGACTTATTTTGAGGAAACAGAAACCTTGCCCTTCTGAACAGATATCCAAAACAATACAAAAAGCTACAATAATTATGTAAATTAATCAAACAAATGAAACAAATGGCTAAACTAAAAGATTCAAGTTTTAAAAATTAGTTCAGTGTTATCCAATCCTGTTCCAGGAGAACTTCCCCCCTCTAGGTTTTAATTCAAACCTTGTAACTGGAGACCTGCCCTCCAGTATTTTTTAATTCCACTCCTGTTCATGGAGAGCTACCCCCTGTAGGCAAGTTGTTTGAGCAGATTTAGCTTATCAACCACCAAATAATTAATTACTGGTTTGGTACCTTAAGTATGGAACACGTACATTTCAATAGTATAACCCTGTTTTGATATGTTCTTTAAGGATGGAACATGTACATTTCAATAGTATAACCCTGTTTTGATATGTTCTTTCATTCACAGTAAAGCTGTATGACAAAGTGACATGGAATATGTTAAAGGCCAACTTGGGGAATGAAAAACGGTCAAACTCTGACTCCTTCAATTTGAAAACAGATCTTTGAAAAACGCTAGCATTCAGGGAAGGGTTATCCAGCAAACTGTTGCTCACTACTCCTCTAGTATTTGTATATTATAACAGGATATTTTTTAGATCTCATTAAGAAATGCTATTTCTGTAGCCACGTGCTTGTACACCACTGGCAGAAAGTCTGTGTGTGTGTCAATAATTCTGAGTGTGGCAGTAAGTCTGAGTGTGTGTCAGTAAGTCTGAGTGTGTGTCAGTAATTCTGAGTGTGTCAGTAAGCCTGAGTGTGTGGCAGTAAGTCTGAGTGTGTGTCAGTAAGTCTGAGTGTGTGTCAGTGGTTCCGAGTGTGTCAGTAATTCCGAGTGTGTGTCTGTAATTCTGAATGTGTCAGTAATTCTGAGTGTGTCAGTAAGCCTGAGTGTGTGTCAGTAATTCTGAGTGTGTGTCAGTAATTCTGAGTGTGTCAGTAATTCTGAGTGTGTGTCAGTAATTCTGAGTGTGTGTCAGTAATTCTGAGTGTATGTCTGTAATTCTGAGTGTGTGTAAATGTACACAGCAAAGGTGATTCAGAAACGTTAAGGATGTGTATGATGGCACGTTGAAAATAAACAGCTTATGGCAGTTATTGTTGTGTTTCCTTTAAAGCCTTTAAAAGAAAAAGTCCTACCTCTGCAGTAGTGTCGCCACCCACCGTGTCCACTGGCGACTCCTTAACTGGCGAGTCTTTAGACATAACGTCTTCCTCCTGCAATCAAAACGCATTGTCACTCACCCATGTCAACAATGTAGAAGTTTAGGATATAAAACCTGAAGACAAATCTCCAGTTGTTGGTTGGTGAAAAAATGTATTTCTCTTGTTAGCAATGAATGAATATTAGTGATATTTCATTATGAAGTGACTGAGGTGTGACTCATCTAGTGTAGTAGGGAACTGAATAACTAACAGACACAAACACACTCATATAGCATAGAGTGTACAGCTTGATTGCGGTGACCTTTAATAAGGTACAGGCAGGTGACACACAGCTCCACTGTTCCTCCTGTGTGTGTGTGTGTGTCTCTGTGTGTACGTGTCTGTCTGTGTGTGTGTATGTGAGCGTGTAACACTGCTAACAGCTAACACAACCTTGAGAGCGGTTATCGTGTGCCGTGGACCCACATGCCCTCTCTTCCTGTGTGTGTGTGTGTGTGTGCACTTGTGTAGGTGTGTGTTCCCTCTCTTCTTGCCATCCCATTTAACACCGTCCACTGCGTATCCATCTGTTCACACCACAAAGCCAGAGACACACACACACGTGAGCGCATTCCACACAGAGTCCCCCAACACACACTTGTGGCCAATAAATACACTCTCTACTGTGCTATTTTCTATTCTGCTAACCATTTCAAGAAACCAAAACCCATGAAACCCCATGATATAGTTTGTCTTTCGAATGATAATATCATATAAAGAGAATGAGTGTGGAATGTCTTATCCTGGTAACCAAATGACTAATTGGTACTGTAAGTTAATTTCCTCCCTTCAACTGAGCTTTTCATTTCCCACACGAAAAATTGGCAAGATCTCATCTCGTGGCTCACCAACACTACATACAGCCAAACAGCATCTGTGACATGACTCAGTGACTCAGTTTACAGGAGCAGAGGAGGTTAGTTCTCCGTTCTGTCTTACAAGCACAAATCAGTTTACCGTAAAAACAACAACTGGCACTGTGTGTGTGTGTGTGTGTAATATCCGACACAAAAATCAGGCGGTACCCTCCCTCGCCCTCTGACAGCCCATCTCTCACACCGTCTAATCGACGCCGGGATTGCTTGCCGCTGGGGACAGCCGCGCTGAAAGACGATTGATCGCTCTGCTCCCTCACATGCTGTTCCCTCGCTTACTTTTGGAAAGACGGATGAAGAGAAGGATGGATGAATGTAAAGAGAGAATGAGGCTGGGTTCGGAGCGTCTTGGGCGGAGGTGCCCCTTTGATGAGCTCCAACATGGGGTCGGTCGATGGGAACCTTTCTTAATTTAATCAATATCAATGACGCTTTGATGACCGGGTTTCAGAGTACAAGAGTGGGTGAGGCAAACAGGCGCGGAGGCTCCATCTAAATGAGATCAATCTAATTCCATGCAAGGCTTCTTTCTCTATCCCGATTGGCACACTATATTTGGAAATAATTCCCTACTTTTGACCATGGCCCATGGAAGGGAACTAGGGAGCTATTAGAGACATTCCCTGTGTTTTTCCTCTTTCACTCTCAAACCCAGAGGACACAATTAGGCGTTACACAACGTTTGGAGATAAATAGCTATGTGGCCGATCGATGGCCACAGGAAATGACACAATCAAACCTCTTTAAAAACCAATGAAATGGAAAGGGGGATATGGTGGCGCACAGGCCATTAACAGAGACAACACAGATTTGCTAAAGGACAATACTAATGATATTACACAACTTCTGATTACCTGACTTACTAATCTAGAGTGGACAGACTATGTCTGCAAACATAAATGGTACTGCAGATCTGTCATGAAGCCAAACAGTTTTCATGGGATAAAAGCTTTCTATATTTCCCCATTGTCTGAAAATATACACTACCATTCAAAAGTTTGAGGTCACTTAGAAATGTCCTTGTTTTCCATGAAAACTTACATGAAATGAGTTTGAATAGGAAATATAGCAAAATTAATAGGAAATATAGTCATTGACAAGGTTAGAAATCATTTTAATTTAAATAATAGTGTCCTTCAAATTTTGCTTTCGACAAAGAATCCTCCATTTGCAGCAAATACAGCCTTGCAGACCTTTGTGACATTCTAGTTGTCATTTTGTTGAGGTAATCTGAAGAGATTTCACCCCACGCTTCCTGAAGCACCTCCCACAAGTTAGATTGGTTCGATGGGCACTTCTTACGGTCAAGCTGCTCCCACAACAGCTCAATAGGGTTGAGATCCGGTGACTGTGCTGGCCACAACATTATAGACAGAATACCAGCTGACTGCGTCTACACTGTATTTCTGATCAATTTGATGTTATTTCAATGGGCAAAAAATGCTTTTCTTTCAGAAACAAGGACATTTCTAAGTGACCCCAGACCTTTGAATGGTCCTTTGATTTCTTTCATTTTCCCAGGCTTCAATAAAGATTCCTTTTGCCACCTAAAATGTCACTATAATTGTGTGTTGGTAATTATTAAGTCTTTCATCTTGGACTCTAGATCAATATGGTAAAGCTAAATACCTACAAATTAAGGACATTAAATAAGGGTTTATGTCTTTAATCCTCAGCAATCATATGAACACAAAAACTGATCATACCCTTACTGTGTACTCCCTCTAGAATAATGCTCTATTTAAAACTAATTTAATATTTGTGCATTTGAGTTTGTCACATCACACTTTAATCTTGTCATAAATATAGGAACGCTAATTCATTTTTCGATTAGGTTTTTTTCTATGATTAAAGTCATCAATCTGTGCAAATAATTAGGGCACAGATATTGAGTTTGTTGTCATGAACAAACCAAAACAAGCAACAGAAAAAAACGATCTAACATGTATTTTGTAAATGTTAGATGTGGAGAAAAGCATAATATAATTTGAGTTCAATTATACTAAGCTCAATTGGCAAGTTAATAATCAGTGGGTGTTTGCCATCATTACTTAAATGTTATTGTCCACTAGACAGCATTAAATACTGCCTATTGCCCCTTTATCTGGAAGAACATGGTAGGACAGTCTGTAGGTCTGCTGTTGGTTAAAAGATGAATCATCACTACAAGTACAAGGCCAGTGTTACAGGCAAGCTTTCCTTTCATCTAAGGCTTGGTTCGGTTTTTGTTTTGAAAAGAGACACAATCTTTTAATGTTCAGAGACCGTCAGGGCTGCAAATTGCCTCAGTTTATAAGGATATTGGAACGTCTCTGAGGATATTGGAACGTCTTTCTCCCTCTTTTCTCTCTCTTTGTCTTTTCTCCCTCTTTCATTATCTCTCTGCTTTTATATAAACACCCATCCAGACCAAGGGTGGAGAATCCATCCTTTTTATGGCCAAAAACTAATAATAAAGCCCGTCACCAGATACTACAAGGAAAGAAGCAAGATGTTGGAGAGGACTCAGGGTCTAGGTCCATTATGACTGAAAGGGAAGTGCAGTGAATAGCTGTCACATATAACATGGTTGACAAATGCTGCGCTTAAAAGCAGAGGAAAGGACAGCTCAGCATTCAAATGCCAAAAGGCTTTGATAAAACGTCATTTCAAACTAAACTAAATAGCAACGGTCGGTTTGTTTTGTCTTACATGAAGAAAAAGTGAAGCCCACCAATCATTTATCTCAATTAAATGGTGTGTGAGAAAGGGCAGAACTGAGTAGTAGGCTTAGGTGGTATGCCAGAACCCAGAATATTTGGACAGCCATGGGACAGTTTTCAATATCGTCTATACTGTGGAGATTATTTCTTTGTTTTGAACCCATGTTTATATTAGCTCCATTTTAAGTACAGCCATACCCTTAACAATAAATTACTATAATGTAAAGCAGATGACATTCCTGTCACATCTCCAATTCGCAATTAACATTGCAAATCCACAGCAGGTAAGAGAAAGTAGGATTGACATTTGTTTTAGCCACATGTGTTCTTTCTTGTACTATAAAAAAAGATTACAATCTCCAACCAAAAACCAGGATTAAGCTTGTGGGACCCTGACCTACCACAATGAGTCAACCAGACAAGGCAACCCTGTCCGACATTCACCCATCTACTACGGGTGATGCTAAGCCAATTG
This sequence comes from Esox masquinongy, assembly GCA_016801175.1. NCBI lineage: Eukaryota > Metazoa > Chordata > Actinopteri > Esociformes > Esocidae > Esox > Esox masquinongy. The sequence goes on from JACXGI010000475.1 coordinate 60,484, forward strand.
CAATCAATTGTGCTGTGTTAGCATCCTGGTAATAAAGTGGCCTTTATTTTGTGTTATTTGTTTGTTTATATGTTTTCAGGCATTTCATGCAATTTGAGAGGAAGGAGTTTTTTGCAGAAAGATCAGTAGGCTGGATTCACACCCTCGCTGCAGCATTACATTTGCACTTGGATCACGCTACACCACTACTGACGCTGTTTTGCATGCCAGTGATGTCGTAGATCTGGGTAAGGCAAGATACAAATAAAAATAATGGGATTAGAGCCCGACCAATATGGGATTTCTGGGTCTGGTACGATGCAGGGTCAGTACACTGCATCTGATATTAAACAAAAAAGAGGGTGTATGTGTCCCTACAGTAGACCTGACGAAGACCCTACAGGTTCTTACCTGTTTGGCTGGGTCTTTCTT
>JACXGI010000475.1:67075-114724 GCA_016801175.1 Esox masquinongy
CCCCCCCCCCCCCCCCCCCCCCCTCCACCCGATTGTCCCTGTCCTTGTCCATCTGGTCATGCTTCTGACCTGGATTAAGTTTTATAGACTCTGGACATAGCCCAAATGCATTTACTAATTATTACAACTTGAACTCTTAAAATGTTCACCCGGCACAGCCAGAAGAGGACTGTTCATCCCGCCGAGCCTGGTTCCTCTCTAGGTTTCTTCCTAAATTTCGGTCCCTCTTAGGCAGTTTTTCCTAGCCACTGTGCTTCAACATTGTTGTTGCTTGCTCCTTGGGGTTTCAGGCTGGGTGTTTTATAAAAGCACTTTGTGACAACTGCTGATGTAAAAAGGGCTTTATAAATACATTTGATTGATTGATCACTTCAAGCTCGATGTTGTATAAAGAAGTGATAATATTTTATTAAATACACTTATATTACGCTGCTGTTGACAAACATCCTATGTGCACTTTTTACAGATTGAATCAACTTTTTGTGTATTACTTTAACACGATTTCACCCATCTTTAACATGTGTACATACAAAGGCCACAAGTCATTAGAATCTCTTCTTGAAAATATTGGTTTCTTTTTATCTATTGATCAATTTCAGACACTGTACCAAATGTGTAAATATAATCAGTCATATACTGAAGAGTACCTGTAGAAAGTCAGTCTACACCCCCTTTTTAAATTTCAGTATCATAATTAGATAATAGATGTGACAATTCTACCCTAATTTGTAGGATAATGCAATGGATCTGACTACACATTTATTGTTATAAATGTAAAAAATCCCACACAGACCTACAATAGTCTACTTTCAGTTGGTTATAGGTGACAGTGGATGTCGGATGTTTGGCAGGCATCATAGAAGAGGATAAAGAATGACCGGAGGAAAACAGAGAGGTAAACAGATGCCGTCACGCACTTTGGTTATGAATAGAATCCTGTTGTTTGATTATCCATATCCCCCACCCTTACTTCTGTCTCCACCCACCACCTACCCCTGTTTTTCTACCATTTCCTCTCATGTCCCTTTCCCCTGCCCCGCCATTTCCTGTGGACCACCCTGTGGACCCGTTTGGAGTCTCTCCCTTTCTCTCTCTCCCTCCCTTTCTCTTATTCTATCTTTTATCTCTCTGATTCAAGGGGATACTTACAGTTGGAGCATTTCCCCCTGAAATCTACTGACATCAGGAAAAGAGATAAAGCAATGTTGTTATGCTTGTGAGACAGTTATTACTATACATTTGCTTTAAACTTAACCTGATGTACATTTCCATTTTGTCATAGTTACAACATTCTAAGACAATGACTAGATAGACATTGTGTAAGAAACCATGGAATTTTAGTACTATTTTATCGTGGCAGCAAACATTGTGGAAGCATGGTCAATCAAATCTCCTTAGCAGCCAGAAACTGACAGAACTTTTGGGAACATCTGCAGGTCTGTCATATCAATCTGGCTAAGCTTGAGTGGTGGTAGAGTGGGCTTTCAGTGCCTAGCTTGGGTTGTGCCACCTCTGAGTGCTGAAGTATTGTTATGTATCAGCCATACAATGTCGTAGCAAGATCCGCACATGAACATTTTCTGGATCCACCAACTCTAAAGTTGTGGGTTGACCTCCATCAGATATTGCGTGCACTTGATATAAAGAAATATGGGTGGGTAGGAAGATATGAATTATGATAGAATAAGGTGTGTTCAAGTACATTTAGTGCTCTGCAAATCTCCATTGGATTCTCCCCCAAAGTACCAGGCCACCTGAATGTGTATTCTACAATATTACATCTAGTGTCTTGTTATCTCAGCTTCCTTCTGTGTCTAAGGGCTGTGTCTAGGGGCCAGATGAGGAAATTGTCAGAGCATCAGTCAGTGTGACTAGATAGACCTGAATATGCTGGCGCTTATGGACTATGTTGTGACATGGGTTTGAATCCTGGTGTCAGCCGCAGCCTTATGTAAAACAACAGGGTTAGCATGTAGTTGGACATATATATTATATATATTTATATATATATATATATATATATATATATATATATATATATATATTATTTTTTTTAAATATATATTTTCTATATAGGTCAAACATAAAACCAAACACGTTCAAAACAAATTTCATGCAACATGGATTCATTGGGAATTGAAAGGATATGAGAAAGTATCTTGATGGAGTTTTTGAATAGGAACAAGTTCCCTTTTTCTTTTGTTTTAAGTCATTTGGACCATAACTAAATGCCATGCCTTTGTTAAATAATCAACCCTCTTTACTTTTTTCACATTTTGATGTGTAATTAGTTGATAATTGATTACGTATGTTTGGGGCCTTTGATTATCCCTGAGATTATCCTCAGACACTGGTTCCTCTCTAGGCTTCTAAGTTCCAACATATTAGGGTTTTTTTCCCAGCCACTATGCATCAACCCTAGTGTGGCTTGCTCTTTGGGTTTCAGGCTGGATGTATGTAAAAGCACTTTGTGACAACTGCTGATGTAAAAAGGGCTTTATAAAATAAATTGGATTGATTGATTGAAAAAGCCTTGGTCAGGAAGGTGACCAAGAACCAAAAGGCCACTCTAACGGAGCTTCAATGTTTCTCTGCCGAGATAAAGATCCTGACAGACAAACAACATATGCTGCAGCGCTCCATCATCCACCAGAACTTTATGCTAGAGTGGCTAGACGGAAGACACTTCTGAGTAAGAGGCTTATGAAATGTAGTCTAAAGGACTCTGAAAGCATGAGAAAAATGATTTTCTGGTAAGAAGAAAATCTAACTATTAGGATTGAATGCTCTACGCTATGTCTGCCGAAACAAGGTACTGCTCATCACCTGGCTAATACCATCCCTAAGGTTACACACGGTGGTGGTAGCATCATGCTATTGGGATGCTTCTCAGTGGAAGGGTCTGGAAGACTGTTCAGGTTGAGGGTAGGAGGAACAGAGCAAAATAGAGCTCCTTCAAAAAAATTGATCCAGAGGTCACAGGAACTCAGAGAGGGGTTACGATTCATTTTTCCTCATGACAACAACATGAAGCACACAGCCAAGACAATTCTGGAATGGTTCCTTAAGCAGCCCAGCCAATGTCCGGACTGCCACAGTTTATTGTTGCTGCCCATCCAATCTGATAAAGTTTGAGAGAGTTTACAAGGATGAATGGGAGAAACTCAAAACCTGGTGAGCAAAGTTGGTAGAGGCATACATAAGAAGTTTCAAAGCTGTGATTGCAATCAAAGACGATTCTACAAAGTACTGAATAAAGGTTGTGAATACTTATAGTATGTACATAAGATATTTTGGCTTTTTTTCAGTAATTTAGCACACATTTCTGAAATAATTTTTTGCATTGTTTTTATAAAATTATAAATTAAGTCCATAACCCAACAAAATGTGGAGAAAGTGAAGGGGTCTGAATACTTTCCGAATGCACTGTAAACATCCTCTAACATTATTTGTATTATTATGTACCTCTGTAGATAACAGCCTATGGAATATGTCTGGTATATTGTCTAATAACTTTCATCCTTCATGGTGTGTCATGTAGAATGTACTAGAATTAGTAAAAAATAGCACCCTATTTCCAATATAGAGCACTATGTTTGGTTGGGACCCTATGCAAAGAACCAGGTGTCATTTAGGATGCCGAAATAGATCTGTAGAATAACATAGTACCTAATATACTATAATTCACTTTAACAACCATTAATGAGTCACTTAGTTCTGGCTCCAATCCAAAAACATAATTTTGACGTTTAGCCATTATTCGCTTACTGTAGCTTAGCTGCTAGAGCGATTATCTTGCTCTGTTTAACAAGCATTGCTACATAGTTGACTAATGTGAATTTTAGAGGACATTGCTATTCACATATTTCCCTCATAGAGAACTACAACTATGCAGGTTTTGAAAAATGTGTATGTGCATGCATTTCTGTGTATGTTTGCCTAATGTTCATTTCCGGCTAGCTCATATGAAAGGAACTCTCAAGGGGGGAAAATCTATATTCATATTGTTTACGTTCTTCCCATAGCAGACTGGGAAAGGAAACTGATGTTCATGCGTTGTTTGGCTTTAATTAAGTTTGTGCCAGACAATTGATCTACGTATGTTCACTGACCACTATATTGATCCGTAACTAAACGTATAATCAAGCACTGCTGTTGCTTCATCAGTCAAAGTTTATGAGACATATTCCTTCTGTGAGAGGAAGGTGAACACATTTTTCTGATTCCCAAGACAAAAGGCCTGTGTAATCTATCACTACATGTCAGCCACCCTCGGGACAATTCTACATTTTCGCGGATCAACGGCATATTTTACAGAAATATTTAAGCTGTTTTGACAGCGGAGGTGCTTGAGTGTCCTTCCAGGATGTTAGTGAGCACGAGAGTGTTTCCTACTCTCTCGGCAGTCTTTTGTAGCCGGACCTGGTCTACTCTGTGTGTGTGTGTGTGTGTGTGCGCGAGAGAGAGATTCTATGCACCCCATGCTACATCATGCTGTTAGAACAATTAGATCTTAGTAACCATTCATCTCCAGCAGTTGATAGCCAGATTATTCTTGTGTGTGTGTGTGTGTGTGTGTGTGTGTGTGTGTGTGTGTTTGTGTTTGTGCAAGCCCCTATGAGCCACCAGCACCAGATGCAGAACAACAACTGCAAGAAACACCAGCAATTAACTCCAGATGGATTTGACTCATACTAACACTGACCACTTGTTTTGCTTGTGGTTTCAGAAGACCTACACTGAGTAATCTTGTTGTCCAGGCTTGAACAGATCAGAGGAGAAGCATCCATACATCCAAACAAATTACACCAGAAATGGGTCACTTGTGATTAGGTTGGAGTGTTTTTGTATTTTTAGAAAACATTTTTAAATTAAATTTACTTACAGTAAAGGAGGAAGAGAGAGAGAGAATGCAACAAATACAAAGAGAGATAGTGGAAGAAAAAGAAAGTGAATAATTGAGAGAAAGAAAGTGAAAGAGAGAAAGCGCGAGAGAGAATTTGCTACGCGCACCTCACTGGAGACAAATTGCGCTTCATCCTTCGTCCATTTATGGACAGACTCCAGCATTCTACTTCCTGGCTTTATCTGTTCTGAAACAAACTAATAAACTTAAAATCTATTAGCTCCTGGTTCAGTGTGTCCCGTTGCATTATTTAACATGATGCTCCTACTGTTTGCCATGGTCTCATACATATTCAGTAGCTTGAAATTAAACAGTATGACAGTATATTTAATTACACACACATATACTGTGTCACATTCTGCATTCCCTGAAATAATGTTTCTCAATAATAATACTCATTGATATTTAATACCCTTAAATTCTAGTGTGTGTGCTGTTGTGTGTGTGTGCCTGTGTCAAGGTCGGGACATGCATGTACGTGTGTGTGCGTCTACTGATGGTAACAGCTACATATTCATTCCTTTGTTTTAGCCCTGAATGCTGATTGGCTTAAAGATGTGGTTAATCAGACCATATACCACAAGACATGAGATTACGTTCCACTGTTGTAACTGCGTTATTAACCAGTTTATAAGAGCAATAAGGGGGGATTTGCGTAATATTGCCAATAATCCACAGCTGAGGCCTGTATCCAGGCACCCTGTGATTACATGCTGTGCACATATCGCAACCCTTAGCTGTGCTATGTTATACATTATCCCTCATTTTATTACATTTTTTTAAAGACACATTTTCTGGTACTTTTTAATGCTTTATTGGACGGGGAAGATAAAGGAGGGAGATTTTGCTTAAAGAGCAGTGAGATTCAAACCCCTAGTGAAGCAGTACATGTGCACAAGAGGCTGGACCACCCTAAGCCACAAGCATTGTTTATTAGAGATATTTCTTCAGAAAAAGAAATTACCAAAGTAAAGTAGACAATGTGCGATATTAACAAAATCATTACACTGGAAAATATTCTGGACTGTTGTTTGGAGAAATAATTTGTGTTTATGACACTAATCGCATGAAATGTTTTTCTAAAGTGCATATACAGCTTAAGAGATTAAAAGACCACTGCACCTTTTTCTTTCCTTTCCAAAAAAGTTGAAAAGGAAAGTTTTGAGTGAGGAACAGAAGCGTTCAATTTGCAGTGGTTTTAACACATCTGTTCCTCACTCAAAGCCTTCCTTTTCGACTTTTTTGGAAAGGAAAGAAAAAGGTACAGTGGTTTCTTAATTTTTTCGGAGCTGTATTTAATATTTTTCACAAACCTCTTGACTTATTGTTGAATTTTATGTAAAAAACATTGCTGATAAATATAGTCTTTGGCAATGATAGACACTTTTAGATGTGTCATTGCCAAAGACAATGTTCGCTATGTTCCGAAGTTTAAAGCTGTAATCTTTAGATGCTGCATCCATTGAAAACAAAGTATAGTACATGTATAACAATAAATGTCCATTAAGTCTTGAAGAATATAACTTGCAAAGGCAGCCAGAAATATATTGCTTACTTCCAGTGTTACTTAAAGTGACTCCTGACTCTAATGTTTACAAGACTGAATTAAAATAAAAACACAACTTCCCCTCCTCTTCTTCCCTTACTGAATGAGACCAGAGGTGGGGGGATAGTGCTATGAGTGTATAAATTAAGTATGAGGAGAATACAAGTCAATGTAAACTGATAGATAGACTGGCCAAGGGGAATATCTCTGGCATATATGCTTGTATTTATGCTGGAAGTACTGTAAAAAATCGCACATATGGCCCTTTTAACAATCGTTAGTTGTGAATTATTGTATAGCCTCAAAAATTTCTCTGGACCCCTCCCTCAGCCTGTTACTGAAACAGAGTGAAAACCAATAATTTGTTGTTCAGACAAAGGACAACAGCGTCACTTTTTTGATATAACGCAGAGGGACTGCAGGAATGTAACCACTTGGTAATTCATAGATTGAGTTATGCAATGACTAACGTTCCATGCTCAGCATTGAGCAATAACAAACCAGAGAAAGTGAGAAACTTGTTTGTTTGAATTATACGAGAATGCCTCCCAGTCTCAAAACAATTCAGACTTGGGAATGTACTCCCATAAAATATATAATTAGCAATATTGCAAAGATAGCTAGTGGGGAGAAGTAAAACATGAAGAAAGGATAATTAATGTGTTGGTTATTGGCACAGAACAAGTTATTATGTGGAATGACATCAAATATGACAAGACATTGAACTGTTATACATGCACACACAGGGTGCCATCAAGACAAAGATTCAATAATTGAAAGCAAGGGAGAATCAAAGAGCAGAGAGAAAGTGGGTGAGAGGGAGAGGATAACAAGTTGTCTTCAGTGAAGCTAAACAACCATTCTGTTCAGTTTGACCAATCCTCATTAAAGATACAGTGCTATTATTTTGCACAAAGCAGAGGACAATTAGATTGAACATTTAGGTAATGCTTAAATGGACTGGGAGACCTCACATTAGAAAGACTGGAAAAGCTTTTACCAGATCAGACAGTCTAGCAGTAAGAGATAGAAATGTAATGATGTTGTACATTTTATTCTCTGAAGCAGGATTCTGCAAATGTTTCTCTACAAGGTCCCAAGACATCTTTTTGTTCACCCTGATAAATAATTGCACAGAACTGGTTTCATAGGTCTTAATCAGTTGGAGAGAGGAACAATTTTGAAAAAAAGCTGCAGAAATGGCTTGGGTTGAGACTGAAGGCTCTGTTGTATCTGTGCCAGATCTGCACCCGTGCATCTCAGATCACCACTGTATATTTCTAAAGTAAGGCCTAGGTCTTGAAGTCTGTGGCTTAAGTTGGTCCACATCTGCTGTTGCTGCATGTTTTTGAATCAGGCCCACCAACCTTTCTTGCTAAACAACTCTCCCTTTTCCCTGCTGCCTCTATCAAAAAAGTTGATTGAAATATATAAAACACTGATTTTGTGTGCATTTCTTTTCTGCATTAGAAGGGTGTTGTTTATAGTATATGTCTGGCATTGATCACATCGGTGATGCAGTGGCACCTACTGCATTTCATCTAGTTGCTTGGATTTCCTCTCATGGGAAACAAATGGTGCATTTGTCAAACCTTGGAACCACAAGGCTTTCCTAAATCATGTTCATTAAGGCCAAAAGAACAAGTTTTTCCTACTGAGCATGTTCAAATACATGGATATGGAGTTAAAAAATGTTTAAAATTAATAATCTATACTGCCCCCTGGTGCATAATTATATCACTGAGAAACCTCTCTATTGCCCTCTGGAGGATAACGTCTCTCGGTTTCATACATTTCCCAGCCATTTGTTGCCTTCTTACCATAACACTGGTTGATGTGATTTAGCCATTTTAATGACATTTCAGCTGTTATCCATTGCGACTTGCATGAGCAGTTAGGTTTTAGTGCCTTGCTCAAGGCCATATTGACAGATTTTGATTGCTGGAACACCGCTAACCGCTGTCTGCTGCCCTGGTCAACAGTGCCTACACAGGGTTCACTCTGCTTTGTTTGAATAGGTCCGATTAGGTTATTATAATAATATTATGAGCTGCATGTGAAAAACTGCCTTCCACTCTCTGCAACTCTCTTGAGCAACCAAAATCATACAGACGGACCATTTTAATACAGTTCAGTTTATTATTCTTTGCTGGATTACCATTGTGTGAGTCACATCCTACCCCTACTGGCTCCTTTGGCTAACATCCCATTCGGCTGGGCAACTTCCACATGAATCATCACTGGGCACTTGGCTTTAAGGAGTGGGGGACAATTATTAGTCATTACTAAGGCGTTGGTCGGCGCTCTTCATAATCCACCAGTGGGTGAAGTGGGTGCAGCTATACCGGAAACAATACCGAGACGTGAGTGTGAGGTGTCAGCGAGGTACAAGTATGTTATTCTGTCCAAAAAGCGCCAAGTAAAAAGCAATGAAGAGCCACTTAGAATAGATGAAGGAAGTTCCACACGGAATTGTGTTGAGAAAAGTGTCCCGAACAGGATGGATTGTTGAGTCTTTGTTAAACATTGGACTTGGATTCAATCTGTTGTGCTGAGGCTTGGCCTTACAGCAAGATTCCTTTATATAGAGAATGTTACTGTATTAATGGAGACTGTATTTACATTAAACTCACTAGATGTCATCTAAATTAAAAATTTACATTACATTTCAAATAGATATCTGTGAGGTGAGATCATATTGTTTTCCACTAGAGGGCAGCAAAAGATCCCTAAAACATTAAACCTGCCTTCCCAACCAGTGGCTTATCAGAATATGACTTTCTGGATTTGGAGATTTGACTATACTGCAACACGAAGTTTCCGGATCACGAGTTGCAAATCAAGCATGTTCCACAAAATAAATTTGGCTGAATTTAAACCTGTTTCTATCTCACTGAAACCCAGAGCTTATAACCATGAACTCTCAGGCTTTTATATCCGAATTTTTACATATATAAGTCATGCGGAAACACATTACCTGTTAAACGCTGCCTACATGCTGATTCATATCCAGCAGTTGCGGTGATCTATCTTTCAACCTAACCAAAACGCCACGCACCAGGACAGATGAGGCCGTGGGGTGAGGGGGTGGAGGGGTTGGGTTGGTTTGAGGAAGGGGATGGGTGCGGTGATGGAAGGGAAGGATCGAGTGCCCTCTACCCCCTCTATCTGATCTAATGAGCAGGTGTTTATAGTGGTTTAATATGGTTTCTTCATGAATTGGGTGTGAAACCAGTGGGTTTTTAGTTTCCCAATGCCACTGATTATGTAGGAGTGGATACGTTTTGTTGGTGAAGATAACTGAAGTAAAGGAACCTGTTATGTGGATCAAGTATTGACTAACAACCATTTACTGTCAAGGAATTTTGCAGGCGGTCTAATTCAGCTCGATTTACAGTACTGGGTTCATACATATTTGTCCTCAAAAGACAAAGAGAGGTAGAAAAATAGCATTGTCAGTGGGCAGAGACACTGATAAGTCTCCAAGCCGTCCTAGTAACATTCAGTATGTTTCTTTATTACACTGTTATACAAAAAAGACATTGGTACTAATGCTATTTACATATGTTCAATACATCTGAAGCCACGTGAATCTCTTCACATGGAAATTTACAATACAGGAATACACCTAAGGCAATGATGTCTTGGTTTTGGAACAGAACAGTCTCTGTCTGTAACCATATATATGCACTATTATCTTCATTAACTTCCAAGTAACTCCCACCCACACTGGATGTATCACGGTTGGAGTGGTAACGAACAGAACAGTATAGACAGACTTTTCTTTTGCTTCATTTACATGCTCGCTAATTAGAGTAGGCAAATCCTCAGGCTTTGCCTCTGGAGTTGCCCCTTAGGTCAGTAACGTCTTTCTGAGTAAAGGTAGGGCAAAAACAGAGAAAGAAATGAGCTGGAAGTCAATAATCCTGAACAACAATAACAATAATAGCCTGGAAATTGTTCCAAATACTGTTTAAACTGTGACATTTATGGGCCATTCTTTGTAAAATTTAACAATGCCATTGGAAAATTAAAGATGCATTTCTTAGGACACAATTATGATCATTATGGCTTCATGTCAACCGGCCTGCAGCTACTTTGATAGACCTTGCAGATAAAACATGCTGTGAGGCACATCTCTCGGGCCTGTATTCATACAGTTCTCAGGGTAGAAAGGCTAATCTACTAACTATATAGTCTCGCTCACGATCGAAAAGACAACCCTGATCACAGAACAGCACTCCTTCTCAGGCCTTAGTCCCTTATCCGTTCCGAGTTCATTTGGACGTATCATGATAGTTGATCTACAGTGCATGGTTCAAAGTTGAATGTATATTTTGTGTCAGTCCTGGACGCCAGCCAATCGCTGGGCTTACCTCTCAATTCTTCACCATGACAGGTGAAAGGAGAACACCATGGCAACAGGACATGGAAGAAGTGCACTTTGTGAACATCTATTTTATTGTCTTCATTGTCTTCTTTTGCTCGGAGCGTTGTCATTATTAAAGAGGAAAGACATTGTATGGTCCTGCTGTGACCCATTGATGCTTTTTAAATCAGTGTTGTTTAACTGTTACAGCACCATATGGTAGTTTGGGAATTAAGGACAAAGTTGTAGTTTTTTGTATTTAATGCTTTATTGCATAGAGGAGGTTTTAAAATAACAGTTGGTCAGGTTTAAACTTGTGCTGCAGCAGTATATGAATGCCAGAGAAAGTGACATATAGACCCACCCAGGGTACAGCTAAAGAAAATGTTAGAGACTATTCTATAAATTAATTTAAAGCAAAAAATCATATAAGGTAAATTTGGGTGACTAACGTATTGTATCTCTTGATAACTGTTTATTTAAAAACGACTGTAATAACTATTATGTCTGATATCCTTGTTAATAGCTTTAGAAAAGAGATATGCTAAGTGTTATTAAGCATGTTTACTTTCTGTTATGTTTTCAGGCTTTTTAATGCCCTCTTCGCAGAGATAATGGAGAAAGATGGAGGACAATTTCTTGCTGAAGGAGCCGTTTGCTGGATCTGAACACATACTGTGTGAGTACGCATATATGTAAGGGAGAAACCCTCCCTAGGCCACTGTTAAGCACAATCTTAAACATTACTATGATTTGATTTTGCTGTGATATACATGAATAGTCAAGAGTTTAATAAAGCTAGATAATCATGTTGAGTCATTTCAATTTACATGATTGAGATGGCTAGACATTGACGGAGTACATTTATCCAAACATTTATTGTTTAATACAAATATGGAAGGACTGACATGCCAGTGCTTTAAAAACAGGACTGATCAGTGCATAAAGTTAATTTACCTTTTTTATTATATGTTGTAAAAGATGTAAAATACAAAACATTTTAGGCATTTTAAAAAGTTCCAAAAGAATTTTATTTACAAATGTACAAAATGTGAGATTATATTACATATTTTGACTATAAACAAACTTTGTTCAGAGTTACTAATTTCTTTAAAAAAAAATTATCCTATGACATTATTGCACTTTGCGACCACAGTGCTTTCAGATCCATCACCAATGAGAAGCAAAGTATTCACCTGATTAAATTCAAATTCTGGAGGAGACATCTCCAAGAAACATACAGAACAAACGTATGGCACTTTGATGTTTTTTTAATCTGTGTTCGTTTTTCTTTTTATTCTTTGGTACCTTTTAAAATATAAGTCTTTGAGCACCATTCTGTAACATAAATTAATTTGTACCTGAAATGAATGGCTTGGAAGTAGAGTAATATAAATATATTTTCTTAATACAGAATGTTGAACATAATAAACTTGACAAACAAAGACAAATGCTATGTTGCTGATAGTACAGATAGAAGGCCACTTACGATATGTTCCAGTATGTCTTTTTAAATGTTTGTCTGAGCTTCTTGTTCCCTGATTACTAATACCTTTCCAGTCATATGTTGGCACCTGGTCCTCCAAGTTTTGTCGATAAATAGACGATAAATTCCAGTTTTGTCCCACAAATAAGGTTGTTCTGAGGGTGCTGGTCTATTGTTAGACTGCGAACATATCGACGGATGATAAACAGTCTTTAGTCAAAGGCTTTGACCCTAGTTGAGTGTAACACACTTTGCTGTGAATCACAGCTTGTGTGGATGCTTTGATAATGGCTAGAAGGCAATGTTTGTATGGTTTTTGGTCACAAGTTCAGGTTGGGTTGTGTTATTATAACAACGCTTTTGGCCCCTGGTGTTAGTTAGTCCAGCGTCCGTCTCATAGGTGTCTCTTCATGTGTAGCGCCAGGTGGTCAGACCTTGAAAAGGCCCGGTCGCACTTGGCACACTGAAACGGGCGATGCCCGGTGTGCTTCCTGTAGTGACGCGTGAGTTCGTCCGAGCGGGCAAACTTCCAACCGCAGCCCTCCCAATCACAATGATATGGCTTCTCTCCTATTGATGACACAATACACATACACACACACACACACACACGGAAACAAGGCAGTTAGACTTAATATTCGTTCTCCCTGGAGTGAAAACAGACAAAACTCTCTGTTAGATCTTTACCGCAGAAAGAGGTCGGTCCTGTCCTACAGAGCATAAAAAGGGTAAACGAATCTGAGCCTGCGGTTGTATTTGAACAGGGATCAGTATCAACCTGCTGCTGCTGTTTAAATGCCTGTTCATGACACCTGCCAACTAGGCTGCTGCTCTCTGTCCCTCTCTATCTATCTCTCTCCCTCTCACCATAACTACGTAGTACAATAATTTACTGCTGGCAGTACAACATCTGTTATGCCAAGGCCAAGCATTTTGGGTTAGCAACAGGGTAGGTAATGATAATAGATGACCACATAGTCCAACGCTGAGTGAAATTAATTTATATTGCTGAAAACAAAATGTATGAATGACTAAGGAAAATACTCCTGTCATATTGCTTACATTTCCGTTCAAAACACAAGGGTAGGATTGTTGCCTGTTACAAATGGTTCAATTTCAACAAATTAAATGGGGTGCTTTTATCTTTATATTTATTTCTTCCTTCTACAGACTGCATATCAAATTGTGACTAAATTTGTTAAAAAATAGCTCAACTACAGTTCAAATTTATTTGATTTGAAATTCCATTTCGAAGATTCACACCTCGCATCCCATCTCAGGAGATAGCCATAAACTACAGCAATAAAATGCCAAAACCAAATGAGGCTAGGAGGAAAAGTTGGCTTTTAAAATCTCCTGACATTGTAAAAAACCTTTCAAAACCACGTTTTTACAACGAGAAAGCAGCACATGTACCAACCTGTGTGCGTTCTGTGATGTGCCTTGAGGTGGGAGCTCTTGGTGTACGTTTTCCCACAGCCGGCGTAGTCGCACGTATGTGTAGCAATTCTCTTCCTAGGCCAGGAGCGCCTGCCACGTTTGGGTTTGGGCTCCTCTGGCAGACAGTCTCCTCCAGTGGACATGAGCTCTAGACGGGGTGAAGAGGGCGGAGTGATGAACATCATCGTCATCGTCATCACCTCAGAGTCGAGAGGCGGCATGTGAGCAATGTCGTTTAGAAAAGGCTCTCGGTCAAAAACACTTAGATCGAAGTTGAACTGACCTTGGTAGTGCATGGGCCCAGACTGCTGTGGGAAGGGAGAATAGCCTGTAGGCGAAGTGTGGTGGTAGCCCGGCCCGGGAAGAGGGATCTGGGGGTGGCTTAGCACCTGGCTGGAGGTGTGGTGATCCCTTCCGTGTGTGTTGTCCGGTGATAGAGGCAAGGTTGAGCGGTTGGCGGTCATTGGACGCCCGCCTGAGGAAAAAACATGGGGCTCCAGGTGGGACCTCTGACCCCCTCTGGGCTGGGAGTGGGAGCTCCCCCCCAGATGGAGGTCCATGGGTCGGGAGATTGTGCACGTGCTGGGGTTCTCCTGCTTTATCCTGTGGCAGGCGAACGGTGGGGAGGAGGAGGGGGAAGAGGAGGAAGGGTCTACGGCAGCGCTGACGCCGGCCTTGCTGCTCACGATGATGCTGTGGCTGTACTCAGCCATGTCCATGGTGGTCTTCACCACAAACCTGCCCTGCAGGCTGGCTGGGTTCAGGTAGGCCGGGTCCAGCTCAGGCCTCATCAGCTCGGCCACGAAACCCCCGGAGGGGGACACATCGCTGATGTCAGGGAGGGTGTACAGCAAATCGCTATGGGCAGAGTCCTGGGGCGAGGGGAGCTGGTAGGAAGAATAGGAGCCAGAGGAAGGGGACAGGTTGTGGGACCCGCCGGCAACCCTAGCTTCAGCCTGCTGCTGCTGTTGTAGCATGGTGTTGGACAGGATAAAGTCGTAGTCCAGTAGGTCGAGGTCTTCTGGTTCTTTCTTTGTCATTGCAGTGGAGATATCCTGGTCGGAGCAGCTACTCCTCTTCAGGTGGGAAAGCTCGTCCTTCCATCTCTGGGAAACATAAGAAGAACAATTTAAAATCACATCATGGGACTGATGGACACTTGAGGTCATTGTCACTTCAGTCGTTGTTTTAGGAACTGCTGTGTGCCTTTGGTCAAAACATTTCAGGGCCAAATGTCAAAAATCTGTTACACAGGGTAATTCTTGACTGTGATTTTTCACTGTGTTTCAGATATCATTCTACAAGTATGGATTAGATCCAGTTTAAGGGCAATATAAGACATTTGGATGGGCTTCTTGAAAACAAGTCAAATTGTAAGGATATTCTATTGGCTTCACATAAACCAACATCCTAAAATAATTTGGTTTGTAATAAAGCAATACAAAATGTAACTATTTTGTATATGATGTACATTATAGCAACTAAATAAGATACGATCAATTCAGTGACAATGCAACAAAAAACTAGTATCCCGTCTGGGTGCACGCCCCTCAGCGATGCGGTGTTCTTGAGCGCGACAATAATAAGATATAGCAACACGAATAATACAAGCAATGACAATGTCAAGAATTTTCATGGAAAATCATGAGTACAAATGATTGTGAGATTATATATAAAAAATCCTTAGCTAATATGATAAACCGAAGGCCTATACACTCACCAAATTCGCATGTCCCATGGATTTATTCTTCACAGTCGGACCGCTTGCAAATGTGGATATGGATGGCAAAAGCGTCCCGCTCAGTGCCATATTATCCAAGTCACTTGGTGGTTGCCTGCATGAACAAAAAAAAAAGTATATCAGTATAAATCCTTGTAGTTTTTTCCCAAAGTATTGAATAGCCTATTAGAATCCAGGCGCACTGTCTTTATTATAGCAACCCAAAATATTGGATAGTCAAACTGAAAAACAACCCGGACCTCATCAATAAAAGTATAATTTGTTCCTCTTCTGTAAAATACACCGGTTATTGTACAGCATGGGTTGTGTACTCTACACCGGTTGACAGTCCGAGATGATGTTGCGCTATACTTCACTCCAAGCCATGCCTGCGGACGCGGCGAATGGAACAGGCATAATGAGAGACGAACAAACCAAGCTTGGTAACACTGATACAAATTGATCAGGAGTGAGGCGACACGCGGGGATTCCCTCGTCTCCCTAGCAATGCTGCTGCCATACAGGGACCGGAGTACAGACTGAACTGACAAAGTGACAGCGAAAAAGGGTTTCCTACTGCTTAAATCACCGCCGGTGGACACGCCTTCGTGTTGCCGAGCAACAGTCATGCAGTACAGGAACAACACTGCGAGCGCTGGTTAGGTAAAAAAAAAGAAGGTGCAGTTCATCATGACGATAGCAAAGAAAGAGAGAGTGAAAAAAACTCGGCGCTGTCTCCTGTTTCTGTTTATATCCATACAAACAGAGCGATAGCAACAGGGAGGCCCTACACACCGTTGCCTTTTATCCAGAGCTATTGTGGAGGAACCGGATCAGCGCAGTTCAAAGGATAGCTAACAGTCTAACAGTACAGGTTTTTTCACGAGCGTAAATTAGGTTAGTATGGAAATATGGGCTAGTTGCACTCCTTCACACAGATTGTACTCCTACAGACGACGCAACAAGTGCTCACCTGGAATTGGGACTACCCCCTTCTACAGGTCTTCCGGTGTCTGTCACTTAAGATTAACATCCTTGTGGTAGGCTATAAACCCATAGCCTTTGCTATCTGACATGACAGCTCTTCTGTAACACTTAGGCTATTCAGCATTATTCTCAAAGATTAATTCAGCACCACATGGATTCATATGTTACTAATAAGGAACCGAATGCGTTTTTTTCATTAGAAAATACTATGAACTTTTAACCAAACGCTTGCCACATACTTGTTGAGTTGAATTTAAAATGTATTTAGACTGCTTTAAACCAAACACATAATATGAACAATTATAATTGATCAAGTATTAAGTATTACTGTAGCTGGTAGTATATGGGTTACTATTAGCCTTATATGTTATTTTTTTGTGTGTAATATATAACCTAGTTCTGTGCATTGTCTGTGCAATACAGTGGAACCATAACTTTGGCTCACTGCAGGTTTGGCAAGGATTGTGAATGACAAAATAAAATTGGTAATAAATATGTCAGATTGACACAATGTTTTCATTCCTAAATGACATTTTGACTGAGATGTGCATTATTAAACATATTTTGGCCCTGATTAGTCCATACATAAAATAACCTTAAAATCAGAATGGTATTGGCTCACAACATGATTCATTTTATCTACATGTGTCTGTGCTTTTTCATTCCATTGGGGTTTCATTGCTGATCTCATATCTTGTGATCAGTGGCATGTCATAGTAAATCATTAATCAATTTCTAAGCCTCACGTGATATCAACATTACAATGTGCACTTTTTGCAAATGTCCCTTATTAGAACAGGCTAGCCATTAACATTCCATAGAATATACATTTACCTTTTACATTTATTGTCAATTATATAACTTTCCACTGTAAATCTATTTATAACACATGGCATTATTTCTTTTAAACTAGTATCTATGCCTGAATAATTCTACTCTTGTTTTTGAAGTGGGTTGAGGCTGTGCAGTATTTGCTTAGAGCTGGAAGCCAACATAGACGTTGTGTTCCGTAATTAGAGATCTATCAGCTTAGAGTACTGTATCGAGAGCAAACACTACTTGCTCACCAATCCTGTTGCATCAGGATCTTGTCGGTTGGGCCATGTCAACAAATGTCCCATTGGCTCACCATTACCAGGGCATTTACATCACACAACTACCATTCATTCAAGAGTAGAGAAATACTATGGTAGTTGTCTAACAATTGTTTGACTTACTATTTTACTATGCCACTATCAACATATTTCAAGGATACAGTACAGGCATACCAACATAGGATATACATGTCTAGTTTAAAAGGGTAAACCTTCTGACTTTGTGAGAAAAAAACATACTATTTTCTTCGGTTCTTGTAGACCAGTTTCCGGCAACAGGTTTTGAAATCACTAAATAACTATCTCAACAATGGCTTTGCAGGGAGGCCTCAAAAGACAGGATTTACTTTCAACTCTTTCTGAGGTGGTTGGAGTCGTGAGAAAGAAGCACAGAGGGAGAGGAAAAGAGGGAAGGGTAGAAATAAAGGAGGAGGGGAAGGAGAGGAAGCTTTATCCTATCAATTCATGTATCTGTTTCCAGTTGGCTATACGTTACTAAGAATTCATTCATACTGCCGTACCACTACTTAAACAAACATATTGTACGATTAATTTAAAACAATACTTTCTATTACCAACTAAACTGATGTACATATTTGGCTGTATCCATAGGAGAAATATTTTTGATAACAGGTTTTTTTTTTGGTTACAGATAGAACCTGGAACCTGTTTCAACTTGGAACGTAACCCACAGGGACAGCCAAATAACCCTTTTGGAAACTTTGTCTCTACTAGAAAATCTAGTGGAATTTTGTTATGTATACAATATATGATCAACACTGATCTATGTAGTCAATATGGTTACAGTATGTCTAAATATAATTGATCATGTCCAAACTTTGTGATTTTCAGATGTAAGAGAACATAGTTGTCATCTCCTAAACACTGTGGCAACCATAAGTAAGGTCAGTCAGTAACATTACCATAAGAACCGTACATGGAAAATGGAGGTAATGTCATTATTAACATCAATGTTAATCCTGTAAACCCTAACTCAATACCGTTGTGTTGTCATGTTTTCCATAATTTACTTGTAGAATACCTCTGATGGTGTGGGATGTTAGCGAAACTATGTCCTCATGCTCAGTTTATAATAAGATTGGTCCAGTTGATGAATGGATATGATAAAATAAGCCGCTTTACCTGCAGCAGCTTAAAAGTCTCTTAAAAGTCCTTTTTGGATTGGTTGTTTCTTAGATGTTTTTTTTGCTTTCTTTATAGAAGTTTCCTTTGAGACTTACTGTGGATTAATATAAACTAGCCTCCTATACTATTGGTTGATTGTATAAGGCCTCAAAGGGGAATTGTCAGTTAATAGGACTAGGCCCTCATACATAGCCTATTACCTTATTGGGATTTGACAACTGTGGTTTACAAACTGTAGCCCTGCCATGGACACTGGAAGGCCTCTTAGAGGAATAAACACTGGCCAGTGTAACAACTGAACAAATGTATTTACATGTTTTTCAAGGCAGGATAATGTTTTTTCTTCCATTATGAATGTTGTTTGGCAGGCAGCTCTGCCCCAAAGGTGGAAATTATGTTATTATTGCAGTTCCCTCAGTTGTGATGGCTTCCATTTTTAAACAGCCAGTATACTTTAAAAGGATATTTGACAAGGGTTTGTGCTATCCAACATCCAAGGATAGTCCCTGTCCTAAACCGTAATATCAAAGTTTAGCTCTTGCACCTAACTCTAATCTTAACCATAACAATTATCAAACCGTAATTGTAACCCTTACCACAACCAAACAATCACAGCATTTCTGCCTAAGTTGCAGAAATGCCTACAGAACTTGATTCATGCAAAGAAATGCTAAGCCTCTCTTCA
Organism: Esox masquinongy; assembly: GCA_016801175.1. Classification (NCBI taxonomy): domain Eukaryota; kingdom Metazoa; phylum Chordata; class Actinopteri; order Esociformes; family Esocidae; genus Esox; species Esox masquinongy. The sequence continues at coordinate 86,455 of JACXGI010000475.1, forward strand.
CAAAACAGATACATATAATAGTTGTACAACAATAGGTAATTATAACTGCAGACCTTCTTGCACAACTCTCAGAGTCTTGGCTGTTGTCTGCAGTCAGATTAATTGTTTTAACTGTCATGGTTTCCAACAGCATTCCATTCTCAGTTCCCTGGCAATTATACAAATCAATGCAAAATATAACAGTCCAGATACTAAAATGTTATTCTTCCAGATGATTTACAATAATAAGACATAGCATTCATACTTTCTATTTACAAAAGTTTCAAAAAGGTTAACTGTTTAAAGCTCATTGAGTAATTTCCTGTTACTATCCTTTTTGCTGAATAGCTTTCAGAAAAACAAAACTGCACTGAGGTGGTTATATTTTCCACGTCTCTGTCTGTTTTGAAGTGAAGTTCTTTTGTTTGTTTTTAATTCTATTTTTAACTGTGTGTATATCATATCGACATTACTTGTTGTTGTGTAATTTCAAGAACATGGTACTTAATCCACTGATGGATTACGCAGTGCTCATATCACAAACTGTGGAACTTTAATTTACTTGATTTATCCCACATTGAAATATATAGAAATGTATATGGTATTTAAATATACAGTCCCTTTGGAAAGTATTCAGACTCTTTCACTTCCACCAGATTATGTTGTGTTATGGAGTTAAATCATAATCGATAAAAAGTCCATCAATTGAAACACTTTACATACAGTGACAATGCGAAAACACATTTGGAAGTTTTTAAACCTTTATTCAGTACTTAATAGAAGTGTCTTCGGCAGTGATAACAGCTCCAAGTCTTCTTGGTTGTGTCTTAACCAGCTTTGCACATGTGGATTTGAGCATTTTCTTCTATTCTTGCTTTTAGATCCTCTCAAGCTCTGTCAGATTGGATGGGAGTGTCAGTGCACTCCAATCTTCAGGTCTCCCCACAGATGTTCAATTGGCGTCAAGTCCGAGCTTTGGACATTGTCTTTGCTGTGTGCTTCAGTTTGATGTTGTGCTGAAAGATGAATCGTTTAAATCATGTCCAATCAGTTGAATTTGCCACAGGTGCACTCCAATGAACTTCTAAACACATGATGCATCTGAGCTCAATTTGGAGCGACATGGCAAAGCGTCTGAATACTTATGTACATGAAATATAAATTGTTTTCAGTACTGGACAAAATATATGAAATATATGTATTTATTTTGTCTAAAAGTAAGAAATAGTTTGCAGAATTAGGTAGGCCTAAAACAATTTTAAATATATATTTGCTTGGATTTTATGCTTTATTGAACAGAACAACCTAAACCATAGCAATGTACCAGAGGTAGCATCTTAAAAATTTGAATTTTTTGATCCCGTATCGCTCGACACATTCACTAAATTTTGTAATGAGTTCTAAACCCACAAATTATCAGCTAGACCTGATTCCAACAAAATTACTTAAGGAGCTATTTCCTGTGCTAGGTCAGCCAATGTTGAACATAATAAATTGCTCCCTTTCCTCCGGATGTGTACCAAACTCACTAAAAATAGCGGAAATTAAGCCTCTTCTCAAAAAATCAAATCTTGATCCAGACACATGAAACAATTATAGGCCAATATCGAACCTCCCGTTCCTCTCAAAAATCTTTTCCTCTCAAAAAACATTTATGAAATGCTCCAGTCCGGTTTCAGACCTCATCATAGTACTGAGACTGCACTCGTGAAGATGCAGGCCTTTTAATTGTATCTAGAATGTCTAAACAAACAGCCGGAGGCAGGGCCTTCTCTCATAGAGCTCCACTACTGTGGAATGATTTGCCAATCAAGGTTAGAAATGCAAACTCAGTGCAAACTTTCAAGTGTCTACTAAAGACTCATCTCTACAGCATGGTCTATGATTAAGTGTATTCTGGCCCAGGGGCGTGAAGGTGACCAGAAAGGCTTGATACTGTCCACCCTTGCTGTCTTGCCAGGTGGGCTCTCATCGCCACTGGGATGCCCTCCCTCCAACGCCATTCGGGGACGGAGTCACTGGCTTGTTGTCTCTCTGTTGTGCACTTGTGCAATTGGGCTGTACTCTGCTGGCAATACTTGGCCCTCTTTCAGGGTGGTTGCGGTTGGTGGGGGTCCCTTTGGTTGATGCTTGGCAATGTGGGTGGATTGATTTCCTGCCTGTTGGGCCCTGTCTGGGGCCTCCACCGGATAGGGCCACAGTGTCACTGGACCCCCCTGTCTCAGCCCCAAGATCTTACGCTGCTATATTATTGTGCTGGGGGAGTAGGGTCAGTTCTCCTTATAAATCCCTGTAGATCTAAGGAATGTATTTTCTACATTTTCCCTGTCTCCTGCCGTTTTAACCTAGGAGGACATGAGGTCTTGGCCCACACCTGAGGAGTACCAGGCTTGAAAGACCCGTTGCTGTCCCTGTCCAAAGTCCTCCTGGTTGTGTTGCAGATCAAGTAAATACCTGACGATTTCAGCTGCCACTGTGCTGACACCTCCCCCCTCCCCTGTGTTGTCCCTGTCCTTGTCCATCTGGTCATGCTTCCGACCTGGACTAAGTTTAAATAGACTCTGGACTCAGCCCACATGCATTTATTAATTATTTCAATTTGTACTCTTAATATGTTCACTCGGCACAGCCAGAGGAGGACTGGCCACCCCTCTGAGCCTGGGTCCTCTCTAGGTTTCTTCCTAAATTTCGGCCTTCTTAGGGAGTTTTTCCTAGTCACTGAAATTCAACACTTTTGTTGTTTGCTCCTTGGGGTTTAAGGCCGGGTGTTTTGTAAAAGCACTTTGTGACAACTGCTGATGTAAAAAGGGCTTTATAAATAAATTTGATTGATTGATTGATTGATTAAACCCCGGACCAACCCTAGGCCATTACGTCATATTTTATTTAACTTCATGGCAACTTGCTTTTATATGGCATTGTAGATTTTAACTCAAATAATTTTAAGATAATATTTGGATGTTGAAGGTGCATTTTTGCAACACTTTCAAACAAAAAGAAATCTGGATTTAAATTACAAAAGTTTACTTGTTTAACAGATTAACTGTAATATTAAATGGATGAAAAATTATTATGATCATTCCAATAATTCGAGGCTAGGCAGTGAAATTAGGTGTGTGTTAAAGATCAGTGACAGGTCCTTTTGTATAAAAGCTATTTTCATTAGAGTAAAGAGATTTAATAGGATAAGAAAACATTTACTTCTTTCTTGTCAGCTACTCTGGTCCACCAGCCAGCTAGGAGTGAGCCTGGCGATGAGATTACTTGTCAACATGCTATGTTAACCGTACGTTCAAAACATCCCACAAGGATATTTTCTGTCACTCTTTAGAAACAGAAGAAATAGAAATTATGTGTTCGATCTGAAGGTCAAGTAAATTTTAACATGTAGGTTTGGCTGTAACGAATGCTCAGGAGAGATCTTTCTACACCCCTGTTTCCAAAAATTTGGGACACTGCGTAAAATGCAAACAAAAACAGAATGCAATGATGTGCAAATAATTAATCCCTGTATTTAATTGAAAATAGTACAAAGACAACATATCAAACGTTGAAACTGAAAAATTTTATAGTTTTTGGAAAAAATCCATGCCCGTTATGAATTTGATACCAGCAACACGATTAAAAAAAGTTGGGACAGGGGCATGTTTACCACTATGTAGCATCACCTCTACTTTTAACAATACTCTGTAAACATTTGGGAAGTGAGTAGACCAATTGCTGTAGTTTTGAATGTGAAATGTTTTCCCATTCTTGCTTGATATAGGATTTCAGCTGCTCAACAGTTCGGGGTTTCCTTTGTCGTGGCGTCCATGATTCCAAAAATAATTCAAATTTTGATTCGTCAGACCACAGGAGAGTTTCATCTTAAATGAGCTCGGGCCTAGAGAAGGCGACGGTGTTTCTGGATCTTGTTTATATATGGTTTCTTCTTTGCATGGTAGAGTTACAGAATCGTCAGAACTACAGAATCGTTCTCTGAATCTTTTAATGATATAATGTACCGTAGACGATGAGATCCTCAAACTATTTACAATTTTACATTGAGAGACATTATTCTTAAATTGTTGCACAATTTGCCCATGCAGTTGTTGAGATAAGATTAGATAAGATTAGATTCAAATTTATTGTCACTGAACAGTACAAATACAGTACAGCAAAATGCATCTAACCAGAAGCACAAATGGAAGAGGGCAGAAATGTATTTCCAAGAATTAAGTATAATGTATGTTACAAGTGGGATGTATAGATGTGCAATGAAGGCAAACGCAAGTACAAGTGACAATATTAAACATGCAAGAAAGCAAATTGAAGGTGCATGTGCGACTGAAGTGCAGGGATCGAAGCAATGAGGTTCCTGAGGTAGATGCACATGTAGCAACTGAAAAACATCCTCATCAGATTTTGCAAAGCAGTGTCAGAGTCAGAGAAAAATGTACCAGTTTAAGTGTAATGTATGTCACAAGGGGGATGTATAGATAAATAAAGGCAATAATGCAAATACAAATGGCAATTCTAAATGTGCAATGAAGGCAAATAGAAGGTGCATGTGCGACTGAAGTTCAGGGACAGTGGTGAACCCCTCCCCATCCTCACTTCTAACAGACCCATCTTCTCTGGAATTATCTTTTAATAACCAATCATGTTACTGACCTGTTGCCAATTGACCTAATTAGTTGTGGGATATTCCGCCTGTTTTTTTAGCATTACACAACTTCTCCAGTCTTTTGATACCTCTGTCCCAATGTTTTTGAAAAGTGTTGCTGGCATCAAATTCAAAGTGGCCATATATTTTTCACAAAACAATAAAATGTCTGTTTCAACATTTGATATGTTATCTTTGTAATATTTTCTATTTAATATAGGGTTTAAATGATTTGCACATCATTGCATTCTGTTTTTATTTGAATTTTACGCAGCGTCCCAACTTTTTTGGAAACGAGGTTGTAGAACAAGAGGTTCTTTACCAATAGTATGGACCTGGAGGAGTGTGTCAGACACATTTGGATGTGCCGGTTTATCCTACAAAACATTATTGTGTTTGTTTGCCACAGCTTCTGTTCATTAAACAAAAACAACTCGGTAGTTGGCTTTAGCTTCTGTCCATTAAGTAAAACAACAGCAATGGGCAGCTATGAAAGCGTGCAGTGTCATTATATCAATGCTGTGGAATGCAATGCATTGCATTGGGCTATGTTGCTCTGGCTCTGTTCGCTCTGTGGGGGCTGTCTGTTTACAGGGCCACAGCCAAGCTTCCACAGGCAGGGCCCCCAGCCCAGACCGGGCTGCCGCTTGCATCACACCGTCCGATCTGGTGGGCCTCTGCGCGTAGGCTAGGGAGGGAGGGACAGTAGGAGTAAAAGAGAGGGGGGAGAGAGCGAGAGGGAGAGAGCAAGAGAGAGGCGAGCAGAGAGGGGGAGAGAGAGCTCTTGCCGGGCCACAAGCTGTCCACCCTTTGCCTGTGCTGGGATTCCTCCTCGGCCTTAAATATGCCAGTTATTTTTAACCCGCTACGTAATAGAGCCCGAGAGCCGTCCCACTCCTTTACAATGTTTCCCTTCAGTCAGGAGGGGAAATGGATGGGAGCCACACTTCCTGGTCACATGGTGCTATAACGGAGCTGGGGCAGGCTGCCCAGTCAGAGGAATAGCTACAAAAGGGGTGCTTGGCAGAGAGCCGCCGCCGCTGCTCGCAACTCTCTGTGAAACTTAACCCCCTCCTCGGCAACAAGAGAGAAAGGCCTGTATTTCTGGGCCCCTAGACAAGGCAGGCTTTTTTTTCATGAGCCATTTAGACGTCAGGAAGAAAACAAAACAGCGCGGAGAGCGGAGATTGGTGTTCGTGAGTTGCAGAGGAAATGACAGCACTTGGTACGACACATCGGCAGACGAGAGGCTGCGTGACGTCGGCAGGCCCCGCCAGGATTAGAAGCCTCTAAAAAGGAATCTGCAGGGCTCGCCGGTTTCCTCACACGCTCAGAGCAGAACAGCCTGTGTACATTCAAGCTGGCTGGGGAGATACCAGGGAGGGAGCTTCCCATGAGCTCAGCGCCAAAGATGTGGCAGCCAGGGTAGTGATAGGATGACAAGACGATGGTTCAACTTTGACACTGGGTGGACAGTGACACCGTCAACCGAAAATCTTAGTACACATTTCTTAATCAATCCTTATATTTTCCTGTTGATAAACAGACTGGCATCTGGATGTTCTGTAAACTTGATAAATCATTCATATGTCAGATGATGTTAAGAATTTGAAAGTCTTTACCATTCGTTTAAAGTTGGACCAATATATTGTAAGAACAATAATAATATTGTACTGTATAGAGTTAAGACGTGGTTAAATGTTCTTCGTTTTAAACATCTAAAGTTTTGAATAGCAGTGTGGAAAAGGCATTTACAATGTTCAGTTGTTGTGCATTAATGTCTTTCTTAACCAATCACATCAGAACTTTTCACATTAGATTTTTTCAGAGCAATTTGTGAATAAATACCAGAATTGGGCTGCCTGTCTAAATGCTGCTGATGGCACTGTGGGTCTGCTCTGGTCTAGAACAACTATACTCGGGAGATAACATATTCATACACAAGCTTTTGTTGTTACCCTACATATTGTAACGTGTATTTCATATTAAAATGTACATGATCTGTCCTGTTATCAATGTATGACAATGTATTTAGATCTGCTTATGCCGTTTCTATGCATATGGATTGTTTACTTTGACTGCTATGTAGGTATAGTTGGCTTCGACTGTGCACTGTAGTAGCAGATATAAACACATTTTATCCTGCCATACAACTGACAGGCTATAGTTGACTTCCACTCCCTTTGTCAGTATTGTTAAGTCATCCCACTATTGGTCAAGCCAGTCAGAAAAAGTCACTCTGAATCACAAAGAAAATATCTTACAACTGAGAACATATTTGGGTCATTCTCATGCAATTTGACCCAAAAATTCTGAAGTGTCATTTTTAATGACAATTCCTCTTGGTTCACTGAGATGTGACATGTAATTTTCAATTTCCTTAATATTGTTATGTGTTTTGATGAGATGATATGCATTTTACCACATTTTGATAACCACAAAATGATAATTAGATTAGATTTTAGATTAGATTCAACTTTATTGTCATTGAACAGTACAGTACAACGAAATGCAGTAAGCATCTAACCAGAAGTGCAAATAGAGGGCAGAAAATGTACAAGTATTTACAAGTATTAAGTATATATATAATATAAGTGGAATGTGTAGATTTGCAATGAAGCAATTGCAGTACAAATGGCAATACTAAATGTGCAAATAAAGCAAATAGAGGAGGGCTGAAAGTTTACAAGTATTAGGTATAGTGTATGTTACAAGTGGGATAATAGTTGTTCGGGTACAAATGGCAATTTCTAAATGGCATTCTAGATGTGCAACGAGGCAAATGAAGGATTAATGTAGTAGGGTAGCATGAGCAACCGGGATGCAGAGACCAGAGACTGGATGCAGAGACCAGAGACTGGATGCAGAGACCAGAGACTGGATGCAGAGACCAGAGACTGGATACAGAGACTGGATGCAGAGACCAGAGACTGGATGCAGAGACCAGAGACTGGATGCAGAGACCAGAGACTGGATGCAGAGACTGCAGCACTAAGGTCCCCGAGGTAGACAGGTGTATAATAACTGTAAAAATGCAGGCACAGTGACAATTCTTAATGTGCAAAAAAGTCAAATCAATGTCTAATATATATTTTTAATATTGCTCCCCAAATGTAATGCCCTGAGTTAAACATAACTTTTAAAACAATATTGTTAAATTAAATCAGATACTTTCCCAATTTGAGATTTTTGTCTGTAATGTGTTCAAGTGGGTCAAGGTGGTTTTTGAGAATTATAAGTATAGAATTCACTCGAGCTGATGACATCATGGGTGAATCAACTACATTTAAAATCTTATGTCTACAGACATTGTGTTTGTATGTAGAAAATGTTCATGTTTAATATTAATATTAACTGTAATATTGACTGCATTGCATTGATTTACTAAAGCAACAACATTTGTTTTTAAGTTTTTTGCCTTAAGACAACAACTCATAAATGATCAATGCACTGACATACCATGTCATTTATTGCAGAAAATTGTATCCTGTAAAAATGATGTACACAAACTGTAGGACTGTTTGCAGAGTCAGCACACCTCTTCTACTGTGGATATTATATCAGTATCTGGGGAGGGGAGTCATTTTTTAACGTCATCAATGAACTACCAAAGGCACAACCCTTGTCAGTTTTCAAAATGATAAAAAGGTGACCATTTTTAAGTCAACCCTTAAGATATTTTACGTAAATGTTCAAATATCTGTCAAATATGTAATGATTTGAATATGTTCCATTATACATGTAATATTTAGGTGATTTCCATGAGCAGTGATTAAAGAGTTCTGTGAAGTCATAGTTCAATGAACAGCCCCTGGGCTTAGATCCAGATCTCCAGGCAGGCGCATGATGAAATGATGTTCAAATTCAAGCCATTGTCAGGGAAAATAAGTCATTTAGGGGCCTAAGAACACCAGTATGACATGATGTCTTAAGTATCTGAGCATTTCATGGGAGTATGCTTTTTTGTCAGAGGCTAAGTTGAAGTCTGGGAATGGCTGGGCAAAACTGGCCCTAAATCTTCCAGCTTGTGGTTTACACAAACATGTGTCCACTGCGGTTTCCCAAAACCACCTTCACTCTCCACTATAAAAAACTGCAGAATATCCTGCATTAGAACTCATTTTCTTTGACACTCTTAACATTTATATAATCTTTCCACCACAGAGCGAATAAGATGGCTGACCTTTCTCTACCCTGTTACAAAATAGGATAATTGAAGGAACTCTATGTTGTCTGTTGAAAATGTGTCTCTTAATACAGTTTGATATTATTGGGTATGTTTTCACTGAGGACTGGATTCAATCTTTTGAGCTTGAGTTTGCAATTTCTGGTAATTGTTGGTAATTTCAGTCCTCACAAAATGAGAGATGAAATAATTCTAGTTAATCTTGTATTTAGATCAAATCGATGCTTGCACAATGCACAGAAACTCGAAAACACTATAATGTAGTTCCAAGTTATGGTTATCATATAATATGATTAGACAACCAAGATTGGGCAAATTAGGTGTATTTAAAAGAAATCTGTTACTGATTACAGTAACATTAAATATATAGTTATAAAATACAAAACCCCTTGGATTACTAAAATGTAATGTAATCTGATGACTATTACTTCTAACACCTAAACCAATTTGTTTTCATGCACCAAATATAGTAGAAGTACATGTATTATTCATTTGAATTTGAAAAATTTACATGAAGTGTCTTCTATAGTATCTATAAAATTTACTCAGTGCTTTCGAAAAAAAATGTAAAGCTGACAAAAAGTAAATAGTTATTTTAGGTTATAGTGAATATGTGAAACAAACTTTTGCTAAAACCTGCTTAAAAATGTACCTGAGACACAAAAAGCCAATATTTGCAAAATTGTCCACTCAGACATTTAAGCAACCATGGAGACATGGAGCATTTTCTCATTTGCCAGTGAGAAGTGAATGCTTAACATATCTACACATTATTTATTCATTAAAACCCAGCCCAGCCCCTCTGTAATTCCTGCTGTGAAAATAGCAAAAATACAAAACCCCTGGACAAAAATACATGGGACAAAACCCCTGGACAAAAATACATGGGACAAAATCCTTGGACATAATAGACCAGCGTCAAGATTTAATGCCGGTTTTGTGGTGGAGGATCTGGGAAGGCAGTACAGTGCTATGATTCAGGGATGAGTCAGAGCCTTTATTTTGTTTTTATTTTCTTTGTATTTACTGTTGGTTTGTTAAAACAGACCCTTGAGTGTAAAGACACGTAGCATATTTACATATTTATTTTAAGTTGGAAAATAGCTGAATTAGTTACATCAACAAAGCAAAGCTGATTTAAAATAAACACTGCCCAAACACACATGTTGGCCTGCCAAGCTTATACAGTACACTACTACAATGATGTGGAGAATATCACTCTGTTTCTCTGTCGACCACATTGTATCAACGTAAGCATGCTTTACTTTAGAAGAAGTGTTACAAAGAAGTAAGGGTTTATTTCCACTTGAACATTTAATTGCAAGTTTTGGAACTCCAGGTCCGGAAATCAGGCCTCAGTAATTACAGCAATCACCAAACATTTTGAAATGTTCCAGCATCCATCTTGGCATTAGTCACTAGTTAATAGGTCACCTTCTTCTCAGCTCCATTAACAGTCACCATTACATTTTCACAATAACCAATATTTAAATCACTGTAGTTTAGTTTATATAATTACAACAGGACTGGGACATTGTGATTGACTGCATATTTGGCTGTATGCATGCCGAGCTTGTGTGTGACACTTATTTTCTTATGGATGTCAGGTCCTGCCTATGAGGATGCCCCTAGCCATCTCTACACTGGCTGGGGACCATAGTCAGGACCTGGCAGGGAATAGATGCCTCTAGGCATCTCTGTGTTTCATGTCATGTGTCCCCAATCAGGGGCAGCTGGGCTGCGTTGCCTCTGATTGGGGACCCTATTTAATTTGTCCTGGTTTTTGTGGTATTGTCGGTTATTGTTTGTCCATAGGATGCTGGTGGTTTGTTTGCGCTTCCTGTTTGGTTTTTGGTGCACAACCCTGCCTACGATTACTTCCACCACCCATGAAATGGTGATAATGGAGAAATGCCAATTATAAAGCTTACAAACTAATTGAAAATGCCAAAATGATAAATACTTTAATATTTTTGAAAAATCTGCTCATTCATCACATGTACATTGATAAGTTAACCCAGACTATCATTGTCTAGGTGCCATTGTGAGGTGGGACATTCTACCAGAAACGTACATTTCCACTTCTAAAAATCTTGAGGGTAACAATACAGTATCTAACTCTTGAATCTGAATATCGAGTCACATGAAGGACATGTTAAACTATGAAAAACACCTATGTTGCTCCAAAACCTGTATATATTGTCAGCATTAATGGTGCCTTCACAGATGTGCACGTCACCCATGCCATGTGCCCTAATGCACCCCCATACCATCATGGATGCTGGCTTTTGAACTGTGTACTGATAAGAAGCTGGATGGTCCGTCTCCTCTTTAGCTCAGAGGATGCGGTGTCCATGATTCCCAAGAAAAAATTCAAATTTAGATTTTTCAGACCACAGGAGTTTTCCACTTCGCATCAGTCCGTATTAAATGAGCTCGGGCCCAGAGAAGGCGGCAGAGTTTCTGGATCTTGTTTATATATGGTTTCTTCTTTGCATGGTAGAGTTTTAACTTGCATTTGTGGATGCAGTGACATACTGTGTTCACAGACAATGGTTTGTGAACACAGTATGTTCACTGAACCCATGCATTGATGGTTCCTGAACCCATGCATTGATTTCCACTACAGAATCGGGTCTGTTTTTAATGCAGGGCCGACTAAAGGCACGAAGATCACAGCCATCCAGTATTGGTTTTCGGCTTTTTCTCTTGCGTACAGAGATTTCTCCGGATTCTCTGATGAATCTTTTAATGTTATTATGTACCGTAGATGATGAGATCCCAAACTCTTTGCAATTTTACATTGAGAATCGTTATTCTTAAATTGTTGCACTATTTGCCCACACAGTCTTTCACAGAGTGGTTTTGATCTCATGATGACAGGTGATAGGCTGAGGAGATGGAATCAAACAAATGAATATGTACCAGATCATGTCCTCTCTGGTGGGCCAGATGAATCGGTTCAGTCCCACGCGGTGCATGCAGCTCACTTGCACCTGAACCTCATCAATGTCGGTGATGATGTCCCATCACACCCCCCACCCCACCGGTTGTCCCTGTCCTTGTCCATCTGGACATGTATCTGACCTGAATTTGGTTTTATAGACTCTGGACACAGCCCACATGAATTTATTAATTATTACAACTTGTACTCTTAATATGTTCACCCGACACAGCCAGAAGAGGACTGGTCACACCTCCGAGCCTGGTTCCTCCCTAGGTTTCTTCCCATATTTTGGCCCCTCTTAGGGAGTTTTTCCTAGCCACTGGGGGTTTCAGGCTGGGTGCTTTGTAAAAGCACTTTGTGACAATTGCTGATGTAAAAAGGGCTTCATAAATAAATTTGATTGAATTTGCTTGATGATGCCTGGGTAGAGGTCCCTGTCATTTTTTATTACATATCATTTTTTAATGACTTCTGGACCCCATTCGATCTCTTCTTTCGTTGGTGTGCGTGGTGTGTTGAAGCTGAAAGCCTTTGTGTTATAGCATGTGCACTGTAGAATCTTGCTACAGTGCACATGCAGCTCATATCACCTCAAAGCAATGCTACATAGGCCTAGGTTAAAGATGGACCAAATTCAAAACTTCTGTCTATAAGCATTAAAACCTTCAAATTTACAATGTAATGTCGATTTATTCAAATAATGTTTTACTATGGCATATGTTTAATACATAATATATGCAATAAAGGTATAATAAATAAATAAAAGGATAAAAAGGAACAATGCCATTCATTTGTAAGGCCCTGTCACACAGGGCTGTGACAGTGCCTGATGTGAGAGGGCCTGACGATCGAACATTTTAACTGCAATTGCTCAAGCTGTTAGCATGCTAGCAGGCTGAAACTTTTTAGACATGTTTTGGATTAACAACAATTTTATTATTTTCTGGGATATTTTAGCGTGACAGGGCCTGACTTTTTAGGTTGTCCTCAAGAAAATATGCATAAACAAGCTTAAAATCATACAATTCAATGACAGAATTCACCTTTAATCAGTGCCTGCTGTAACCTCGGTCGGGCAAATTATATCACTTATTCTGGGTCATAACCTTAGAAAGGCGCTATTGCACACTTTTTATATAGTGTTTTATGTAAACGTGACAGGACTTGGGAAAGTTGTAAAATACTATGTATTTGTAGAATTTATGTATAATTTCATGTTTTTAATCAATTGATGTGAATGATAAAAACTTAAACTTGTTATTAATTGTGTTTTCTTCCTAAATAACTGTTTTTATCATAACAAAACTATGAAAGATGAAGCTCCAATTTGGATTATACAAGTTTTTTTTGCATAATCCATTTTTTGGATTACACAAGCTTTATTCACTATAACAATTCCAGGCCATATAATGTATGTTTCTAGTAGAATGTCACAATGCTAGCAGCCTAACATCATTCCAATTGCGTAGGCTAGGCTAAGAAATACAACCCATCTAGCCTAATGCAGTGGTTGTTGACAGCCTTGACAATAGTTGCATTCATGTTGTGGATAAGCATTTTTGTGTGTCCTAATGATAAAACACAATATTATTGATGAGCCAGTGGCACAGACCGTGTTACCAATGATAACAATCCATATTAAGTAACATGCTTAATGACAAAGCTGTTAGCTGGACTAAAGATGAATCAATAGTTTACCTTTGCCACACATGAAATCATTAGCCTATTTGCTGGTTACCAATGTTAGTCATTGTTGTTCCGATTCAGTGCCAAGCGAGTTCAGCCAGTGTTTCAAGCTTGCCAATGGGGCCGTAAATCTACATTTCCTGTCCTTCGGGCGTGTTGCATTTATCAGCCGGTCCAGCCCTCCGGTCAAATGGAACATTGACCATTGTATTTTGACATTTTAAAGGTGACAGGCTAAGGTTTAGTATTTTGGCTGAAATGTTGGTTCAAATTAATGATCTAATTAATTAGAAAAAGGTCTTACTTTATTTTTTTTACTGGTATAACGTTATGACGTCATTTAAGGCCAACTGAAACAAATCCAATATTTGATTTCCCTGTTATCTATGTGTCATTGATTGTGAGTGGTGAGAATTGCAAAATGAAACAGAATAAATATTAAAAGTTACAACCCCTTATTGCATTTACATTGTAGTGCACATATACTATGCAAATGCAAATGTACAACCCCATTTCCAAAAAAGTTGTGACGCTGCGTAAAATGCAAATAAAAACAGAATGCAATGATGTGCAAATCATTTATCCCTGTATTTAATTCAAAATAGTACAAACACAACAAATACAATTTTGAAACTGAGAAATACATGGAAAAATAAATGCCCATTTTGAGTTTAATGCCAGCAACATATTTCAAAAAAGTTGGGACAGGGGCATGTTCACCACTCTGTTGCATCACCTGTTCTTTTAACATTACTTTGTAATCATCTGGAACTGAGGAGACCAACTGCTCTAGTTTTGAAAGTGAAATGTATTCCCATTCTTGCTTGATATAGGATTTTGTCTGCTCAACAGTTCAGGCTCTCTTATATGTTTCATTTCATAATGCACCAAATGTATTCAATGGTTGACAAGTCTGGACAGCAGGCAGGCCAGTTTACCACCTGGACTCTTTTACTATGGGGCCATGCTGTTGTAATACATGCACAATGTGGTTTGGCATTGTCTTGCTGAAGTAAGCAAGGCCTTCCCTGGAAATGTCCTCTGGATAGCAACATATGTTGCTCTAATACCTGTATATATTGTTCAGCAATAATGGTGCCTTCACAGATGTACAAGTCACCCATGCCATGTGCACTAATGCACCCTCATTCCATCACAGATGCTGGCTTTTGAACTGTGCGCTGAAAAAAGCCGTATGGTCCCTCTCCTTAGTCTGAAGGAAGTGGCGTCCATGATTACCAAAAATAATTTAATATTTTGATTTGTCAGACCAAAGTGCAGTTTTCCACTTTCATCTTAAATGAGCTCAGGCCCAGAGAAGGTGGCAGCGGTCCTGGATCTTGTGTATGTATGGTTTCTTCTTTGCATGGTAGAGTTTTAACTTGCATTTGTGGATGCTGCGATGTACTGTGTTCACATACAGTGGTTTTCAGAAGTGTTCCTTTAGCCCATGCAGTGATTTCCACTACAGAATCTTGTCTGTTTTGAATGCAGTGCCATCTGAGAGCCAGAAGATCATGGCCATCCAATATTGGTTTTCGGCCTTGTCCCTTGCATTCAGAGATTTCTCCGGATTCTCTGAATATTTTAATGATATTATGTACTGATAAGAATTTTACGTTGAGAAACATTACTCTTAAATTGTTGCAATGTTTGCCCGCGCAGTCTTTCACAGATTGGTGAACCCCTCCCCATCCTCACTTCTAACAGACCCATCTTCTCTGGAATTATCTTTTAATACCCAATCATGTTACTGACCTGTTGCCAATTTACCTAATTAGTTGTGTGATATTCCATAGTTTTTTAGTATTGCACTTTTCCAGTCTTTTGTTTCCTCTGTTCCAACCTTTTTGAAACGTGTTGCTGGCATCAAAATCAAATTACATTTTCAAAAAATATAAGGGAACACTTAAATCATACATCGGGTCCTGATGAATGAAATATATTAAAAATGACATAACGGTCAACGGAAACCAAAATCAGCAACCGATTGAGGGCTGGATTCAAACTCACACAGAAAATCACAGTAAACAATTGAAATCACAGGCTGTTCCAACTTGTATGAATTTCATCACAGCAACTCATAATGTGTCTCAGTAGTGTGTATGGCCCCCACGTGCCATTATGCACTCCCGACAACGTCTGGGCATGCTCCTGATGAGACAGCGGATGGTGTCCAGGGGGATCTCCTCCCAGACCTGGATTAGGTCATCAGTGAGCTCCTGGACAGTCTTTGGCACTACTTGGCGATGTTGGATGCACCGATACATAACGTCCCAGAGGTTTTCAACTGGATTCATGTCTACGTCAGGGCCAGTCAATGGCATCAATGCCTTCGTCATCCAGGAACTGCCTACACACTCTGGCCACATGAGGCCCGGCATTGTCCTACACCAGGAGGAACCCAGGGCCCACTGCACCAGCGTAAGGTCTGATGATGGATCTGAGGATTTCCTCTTGGTATATAACAGCAGTCAAGGTACCGTTGTTTAGCACATGGAGGTCTGTGCGACCCTACAAGGATATGCCTCCCCAAACTATCACTCACCCACCGCCGAACCAGTCATGCTGGATGATGTTGCAGGCAGCATAATGTTCACCATGGCGTCTCCAGACTCTTTCACATCTGTCACATATGCTCAGTGTGAACCTGCTCTCATCTGTGAAGAGAATGTGGCGCCAATAGTGGACCTGCCAATTCTGGTGTTCTCTGGCGAATGCCAATCGAGCTGCACAGTGTCGGTCTGTGAGCACAGGTCTCACTAGAGGACGTCAGGCCCTCATGCCACCCTCATGAAGTCTCTTTCTGACAGTTTGGTGAGAAACATGCACACCAGTGGCCCGCTGGAGATCATTTTATAGGGCTGTTTCTCCTCACACAAAGGAGCAGATACCGGTCCTGCTGCTGGGTTGATATCATTCTATGGCCCTGTCCAGCTCTCTTCGTGTAATGGCCCGTCTCCTGGAATCTTCTCCATGCTCTGAGACTGTACTGGGAGACAAAGCAAACCGTCTTGCGACGGCATGTATGGATGCTATGTATGCTATCCTGGAGGAGCTGGACTACCTGGTCAACCTAAATGGGCTGCAGGTACCGCTTGATGCTACCAGTAGTGACAAGGACACTAACAAAATGCAAAACTAGAGAAGAATCAGGCAGGAAGGATAAGAATGGAGCAATTGTGTGCGGCCACCACCTGCAAAACCATTCCCTTTTTGGGGGTTGTCTTGCTTTTGCCTCTCCAGTGCACCTGTTGTCACTTTCATTTGCACCAAAACAGGTAATTGATTCACAATCGCTGATGCTTCCTAACTGGACAGATTGATATCCCTGAAGTTTAATTGACTTGGTGTTATATTGTGATGATTACGTGTTCCCTTAATTTTTCGAGCAGTGTAGATGGTGTAGTTTTACTAACATAGATATATTTGCAGAGTTTGCAGAATTTCGGATGTTGATGACATTGCAGGCGTTGCAGAAGACTCTCGGATCATAATATAATATCTGACACTGCTCAGTAATATGCCTTGATGAATCTACAATGCCATCATCATCAGAATCCTTTAACAACATCAACGTCCTTGTGGATGCAGAGCAAGGCTGTAGCCATGGAGTCAACATTGGGGGGACCAAATCAGCCAGGGGTCTGGGGGTTCCCCCCAGAAAAACATTCACACAATTTTTAAAATACAGCTCCGGAAAAAATTAAGAGACCACTGCACTTTTTTCTTTCTTTTCCAAAAAAGTTGAAAGGGAAAGTTTTGAGTGAGGAACAGAAGCGTTCAATTTGCAGTGGTCTCTTAATTTTAACCCTTCTGCTCCTCACTCAAAACCTTCCTTTTCAACTTTTTTGGAAAGGAAAGAAAAAGGTGCAGTGGTCTCAATTTTTTCTGGAGCTGTATTTGTAAGACTCTTAACCATCAATATGATGTCCAGGAATGAATAAGAAAACATTTCTGATCTGAATGGCAATGATTATTATAGCAATAAACATTGACTCACCTCTTGTGCTACTGTATACTTCTATCATCTGACTGGTACTCATTTTCTCACTGCTCTCAGCTTACTTTTCGTCTTTTCTGAGGCAGCCCAAAAACTGATGAATGTCACAGGCCACCCTTCCTCTTGTTCAAGATTGACACTCACTGTGAATGAAAGCTGACTAATAAGACTGGTTGCACTTTAATCAAACAAACACTAATAATGCTATTTATCATAAGCAAGTACAGCTATACAGTATACTATACGAATATGCAATCAATGAAAACAACTACTGTCTACATAAATTACGCATGCAGCACAACATGAATGCAGCGCAACACTTTACTGATGTGGGCCTTCTGAAAAATCTTTTTATCAAACTATTATTTATTTCTACAGTTCCAGTTCCAGTGCAAGACGTGTTTGATGTCAAAACTATCACAATAAAAAAAAACTATCGACCAACGGCTTCTGCTGGGGTACGGCAACACCACTTGGACAAACTACACACAGAACTGCAGTAAACTAGAACCAGTAGTGATAGTAATGGCAATTTGTTAAGTTTAGTTATGATTGTGTTTGCATTTGGTAATGATTATTTTGGACGGCAATGTAGTTGCCGGTCATAGCATGGCACATTTTTGTTTATAATTTATATATCAATATATCAGGGGGGACATTTTGAACATTTTTGAATATTGGGGGGATGCCCCCCCCCATATATATTGTAATTAGGGCCTTGACACATAGGCATAATCATATTTTATTCTCACTAACATTTGGGCTATTAAAAAATGTATACTTGGCTTGACTCGATTGTTACCATTGTCCTAGTAGCTAACCCTTAGTTGATACAACCTCGTTTCCAGACAGCAGGTCCAGTTGGTAATGTTTGGGTGAAGGCTGGCTGCTACATACATTTAATAGTTTATGCATGGGTGTGTTGGGAATATTGTGTTGTTACAAATCCAGAATCGTTACACCAGAAGAAAGTGGAGAGTGCACCTTAATCTGTGTGCTGTGACATTGACAGCTCACATGTGAACTGCAGTTTTAGTTTAATGTCAAGTGTCTAGTCTAGTCATACAACACTGCAGTCCACTCAGAACACCTCAACTTAACTAAGTCCCACCCCCCAATGCAATGCACATACACCATGCAAATACAGATACTGAAAGTCCCACCTCCTTATTGCTTTTGAAGTGGGATGCAGAAACACAAATACAAATGTGTATTTATTTATTTACTGATATGGCACATTTAGTCCTACATAACCCTTTGCAATGATTACAGATTTGCACCTTCTTGGCATTCTCTCAACCAGCTTTTTGAGGTAGTCACCTGGAATACTTTCCCAACAGTCTTGAAGGATTTCCAACATTTGCTGAGCACTTGTTGGCTGCTTTTCCTTCACTCTGCGGTCCAACTCATCTCAAACCATCCAAATTGGGTTGAGTTCGAGTGATTGTGGAGGCCAGGTCACCTGATGCAGCACTCCATTATTACACCATCACACTTCTTCCTCCATGCTTCACGGTGGGAATCACACATGCAGAGTTAATCTGTTCACCTGCTCTGCATCTCACGAATACACAGCAGTTGGAACCAAAAATCTCAAATTTGGACTCATCAGACCAACGGACAGATTTCCACCAGTCTAATGTCGATTTCTCATTTGTCTTGGCCCAACCAAGTGTCTTCTTATCGATGTCCTTCAGCAGTGGTTTCTTTGTGGCAGTTCAACCATGAAGGCCTGATTGACGTAGTCTCCTCTGAACAGTTGATGTTGAGATGTGTCTGTTACTTGAACTCTGTGAAGCATTTATTTGGAGTACAGTCTGAGGAGCAATTATTGGCCAATTATCTAAGGCTGATAACAAGTTTCAAGTTTCAAGGATTATTTGTCAAATGCACCGATCAACACAGCGTCATCCTGCATTATGAAATTCTTGTGATATGGCACCCGACAACTATGTAGTGAGAGTTAAGAAGAAGAATATATAAGCAAAAATATAGTTAAACATAAAATAATAATAATAATAAAATAAAGCAGAAATATACATTACACTGTACACTAGTTGCAGTTTAAAGAAAAAGAGCACTGTAAACTAACAGCAATCTGGATAGTAATTATTGAACATATAGATATGGCAAGTATGGCAGTAATATACATATCAGTGTAAACTAGCAGCAATTGGTAGATTTATTGAATGTTATAGATACATATGATTGTAATAAGCTTATGAATGGTGGCAACGCTGTACATAGCAGCAGTTTAAAGAGTACTGTAAACTAGCAGCAATATTGGTAGTAGTATTGAATATTATAGATATGGCAAGTATGGCAGTAATAAACATAAAAATGTAAACTTTCATCAATTTTCGAAAGAGTAGGAAGGGGAGTATGAACAGTATGGTAGAAGAATTTAATATTATAGATACATATGAGTACAATCTGCTTATGAATGGTACATGCAAAGGAATATTCTAATGCCCATTAAAAGTAACTAAAAGGACATCAGAGCATCTGGAATGTTCGTGTGTGATCAGTATGATCATGGATCAGTGTTGCTGGCTGAGGAGCCTTATGGCCTGAGGGGAAAAATGTTTTTGAGTCTGGAAGTGCATGCTCTGATGCTCTGGTAGCGTCTACCAGACGCACTAGTGTGAACAGACCATAGCCTGGGTGCCTGTAGTCTTTGATGATGTTCCGTGCTTTCCTCAGGCATCATGTGTGGTAGATGCTTTGCACGGAGGGGAGATAGCAGCCGATGACACGCTCCGTAGACTTTACCACCCTCTGGAGGGACTTGCGGTCCGCAGTGGAGCAGCTTCCGTACCAGGCAGTAATGCAGCCTGAGAGGATGCTTTCAATGGTGCACCTGTAGAAGTTGGTGAGAGTTTTTGCAGACATGCCAAATTTCTTGAGTCTCCTCAGGAAATATGGTCGTTATTGGGCAGTTTTCACTGCTGAGTTCACTTGTCTGGACCAAGTGATGTCATCTTTGATGAACATACAGAGAGACTCTCTCCGCTTCAGCTCCATCGATGTGTATGGGGGAATGTCCCCCCCTGCCGCTTCCTGAAGTCCACGATCATCTCTTTAATCGTACAGACGTTGAGAGAGAGGTTGTTGTCCTGGCACCATGTAGCCAGGTTCTTTACTTCCTCTCTGTAAGCGGTCTCATCGTTGTCAGAGATGAGACCCAGGATGGTAGTGTTGTCCGCAAATTTGAGGATGATGTTGGAGCTGTGTGTGGCCACGCAGTCATGCGTGAACAGGGAGTACAGGAGGGGACTGAGTATGCAGCCCTGTGGAGCTCCGATGCTCAGAGACAGTGCAGTGAGGTGATTTTGCCCATTCTCACCACCTGGGGTCTGCCCGTCAGGAAGTCCAGGACCCAATTGCAGAGGGAGGTGTTAAGTCCCAGGGTCCTGAGCTTGGGAACAAGCTTTGCGGGCACAATAGTGTTGAATGCTGAGCTGTAGTCCATGAACAGCATCCTCACGTATGTGTTGCCTTTTTCCAGGTGGGAGAGGGCGGTGTATGTTGTCAGGGCGATGGCATCGTCCGTAGATCTATTAGGGCGGTATACAAATTGAAAGGGGTCCAATGCATCAGGAAGGGTGGAGCAGATGTGAGTTCTGACCAGCCGCTCAAAGCACTTCATGATGGTGGAGGTCAGTGCTACAGGGCGGTAGTCGTTCAGGCAGGTGATGGAAGGTTTCCTCAGTACAGGGACGATGGTGGTCTGTTTGAAGCAGGAGGGGACTACAGACAGAGACAGGGAAAGGTTGAATATGGATGTGAAAACCTCCGCTAGTTGGTCATTGCACCCCCTGAGGACACGGCCTGGAATGCCATCTGGCCCTGGTGACTTCTAAGGGTTCACTTTTTTAAAAACTCCCCTCACATCAGCCGTGGTTAAGGACAGAGTGTAGTCGTCCTGGTCTTCAGCAAGCCTCACTGAAGGAATTGTGTTGGTCAGCTCAAACCACACATAGAAGGTGTTGAGGTCATCCGGGAGCGAGGCGGCGGGACGGGCATCACTGCTATTCCTCCCTTTGTAGTTTGTGATGTGTCGCAATCCTCCCCACATGCATCTGGGGTCAGAGCTGTGGTAGTTAAACTCCAACTTATCCCTGTATTCTCTTTTTCCATCCCTGATAGGTCATATCTGGATCTGGTAAACTTATCCTCTGCAGCATAGGTAACTCCCTGTCCTGTGGCGGTCCTCATGATAGACAGTTTTGCTTGATGAGTTTTTACGTCTGCAAACCCTCATATCTTCAAGTAATTATGGATTGTCGTTTCTCTTTGCTTATTTGAGCTGTTCTTGCCATAATATGGACTACTACAGTACAGACATAATGATCGTCTTTTGCCTTGTTTCCACTGATGCCAAACACTGGTGTTTTACCCCAAAGTCAAGACTATGTTCTGTTTCCATTGACACAGATCGGTGCCAGTTGGCCAGTAGGATGTGACGGAGTAGCCCTGCTCTCACTTGGTGCCAAGCCCCGGACTTTAGGACATAGGGCTAGGTTTTTGCGTGTTGATGCGTTACATGCTGTGAAAACGCTGTATGTTGTGCTATTCGAATAGCAATGTGTATCATTTGCTTAGTCTAAGGCTTCTTGATCTAACAAAGAGGTCCCTGATAAAATAAAGAAAATTAAGCAATAGTATAGGGAAGCAAAGACACACAACAAAAAGAGTTGGAACAACCAAAGGTGGTACAATGCCATTGATTCAATAGCAGTACGGAGCGGTGAGACTCTGTATTATAAACAGTGTTGTAGTGTTGTTGTTATTTTTATTTTACTACCAGAAAAATCGCCTTTTATTTTTTGTAACCGGAAAGCCAAATCGTGTTGATAGTTTACTCTTCCCTCTCCATGTGAATCCTTGATATTAAACGTTAGACAAAACCAGAAAGTCTAGAGCCAACATTAGCATAAATCACCGGTGTAGCCCTGGTACTGGGGTGAAGCACCAGTGCAAATGCAGCATTATGGCCATAATTATGGTCTGTATACAGCACAACTAATTGTCTCAAACACATTAAGAAGCAAATAAATTCAAAAAATGTTCTTCCAACAAGACACACCTTTTAATTAAAATGCATTACAGGTAACTTCCTCATGAAGCTGGTTGAGAGAATGCCAAGAGTGTGCAAAGCTGTCATCAAGGCAAAGGGTGGCTGCTTTGAAGAATCTACAATATGAAATGTATTTTGATTTGTTTAACACTTTTTGATTACTACATGATTCTATGTGTGTTATTTCATCATTTTGATATCTTCATTATTTTTATAATAGAGTAAAAATAAAGAAATACCCTTGAAACATTAGGTGTATCTAAACTTTGACTGTATATTATTATATGAAGTTATAACTTGGCTGAAATATTAGTTGTTTGGAAGAAACCTGTGCCTGTCACTTTAACCTGTATGTTTAAACTTTTCTTTTGTGGATTTCCACTTTCAATAAGCCAGTTATGATTTTCACTTACCATACAATTTAAATTTTTACTTTAGTTATCTGTGTCACAATTCATGCGCACAGTTATAAAAGTATAAAAGCATTTATAATTTTGCTGTTTAAATTTAGCATGTAAGTATTTTATTTTTAAATTGGCACTGATTGCTCTCCAAAGTTCCTAGTCATTTTGGTTTCATGTCCTTAAGAAAATTTTCACTTCATTAAAGCTACAAATATGCGTCTGTCGTGAACATCTCCAGACTGAACAGCTTTACTGAGATAGAGTTTGGCATAATAATTTGTTGAAATTCATGCCATAATTGATGTCAGATTTTAGGGGTATGCTATACGCTATCCTGTAAAGGTGTGGACTCCTTTTTTTACCCCTTTGGGGAACACAACGGAATGTGTGACCTTTTTCTATGGTTCATCTGATTCAGTACCCAGTTTAGACAGCTGGAAAATTGACTGGATCAGGTGAACTCAGACAGGAGATGGAAATGTCAATAATATAATAAGCAAGTTTGCATCCCAAATCACACTCTTAACATACTCTCAGGAGTGCAGTAGGGAATGGGGTGCCATTTGGGGTTGAACCCTAGATGTCATCATCCTGTGTAGATGATCCATACACTCATGGTGGAGAGAATGTCAGACAGCCAGTAGAGAAATATAGTCCCCTGAAATTTACTGCCATCATACAGGAACTCCCTATAAATCCGTTTTTCTTAACAAGAAAGGAGTGCAGAAAATGGAACGGTTGTTTGTTTTAGGCCTGTTCTGGTATAAAGTTTAGTGTTTGAAGTTTTTTTTTTGCCTTTTGTGTCATAGTGGAAAATATAAATCTGGCAGCATTAGTCTGGAAACGTGGGAAAACCCCCTTGAACAGAACATTATGAATAACTGAAAGACTATGGAGAAGAGAGGTCTGGAAAACCAGGGTAAGAAAACTGTACAACAACTAATACAAATAACTGGAGACTATAAGTGATTTATTCAAAATGTAGTACATTAACAAGTTCATTCTTACATGAACTGGGAATCCAGAGATTTTTGGGTCATGGCCCCTAACTTGTCATCAGGATGTCAGTTTGTCAATATCTATTGGGCTGGGGTCCCATTGGCCAAATCAGTGGTAGATATTGTGGTTACCCTTAATCAAACAACACATCATTTCAAACTGATCAAGATGTCTGGAATGTTTCTCTGCGAGAACAATACGTGACAGTTTGAATTTCAGTGATTTTAAAGTTCTAGAATGGGACATTTTATTGACATCATGCTGGTTCTAATTGAGGAGGGGGGATTCAATAACGTAAACCAGATGGGCCATCATTTCATGAGTTAAAGGAGCATTTAAAGGAGAATATTTTTTTTACAGTATGACATTACATTTCCTCATCCTGAGAGTATATGGGTAATGAGAAACTTTAATCCATGGTTCACTTTCTTTAAGCCTTCATCACAAACTTCAGGGAGTTTTAGCCACCACTAGCTTAAAATTAATTAATATAATCAGGGCTAGTGAGCATGTACATTTTTAAAGACATAATCACTGTTAGGTAACAAAAAATATGGATTTGATTCCAGATTGTTTGGAGAAGACTTTTACATACTCACATGCCCTGATCAGTTCGATAGATTATTTAGCTATCAATGGCTTAATCCACCTGAAGTTTGTAAAGGCTGTGAACAGAAATCTGAATCATGGATTATAGGTGGACTTGGTCCTAAGGCTTCTTTTAAGGGCGATAAACCATTACAGCAAAAAAAGTGAAATATTCCTTTATGACAATTCTTTCCCTCTCAAGCTCTTGCTCTCTTTTTCCCTCTCTTTCAATTTTTCGTCTGCCTCCTTCCGCCCCTCAGAGAAAACATCATGACTATGCTGCTATGCAAAGCATTCATTGTATCAACACACATTGATTCACATTGCTGATAGAGGTATCCGGGCCACAACTCTATATAAATCGACTAATGCTCAAAAAAATTAATCCACCAGTGGTACTCAGAGTTACTGTAACTTCCCTGAAAAATAGTGTGGCTGTCTGCAATGTTTAACTCAAAGCCCAAAAGGATGTTTTGACATAACAGTGTCAGTGTCAGAGAATACCATAGAAAACACAGGGCAGCGCTAATACGGAGTAGCAAAAAAACTGTCAAATATCGTAGGCTGTTTTTTAAACACGTGGATTTCATGTATATGAAAGCTATTTCAGACATAATTTGAGAATCTGCACACATCAGCAAAACTCCATTAGTCTGTGGACAGTTTTTTCTAAAGAAATTTGATACTTTACAACCTCTGTCAAACTCTGAAGGTGCTAGAAAAAACATCCTTAATAGACAAAACATATTTATTCATGACTAAATATACATGCAAATTCCTTAGTGTGTTCTCCGTAAGAAATTGGGACAGTGAAGTCAAAATTCCTGTTTCTGCTTGTAACTCAAGGCATATGTAAATACAATATAAAGATGAATATGAAGCAAAAGTACATAATGTCACCTTTTAGTTCTGCCCATTTCAAACCCCCATATGTTTTACAAACTATGAATAATAGCACTGTCAGTGTTCCATCCCCCCATTTCATGTGAGCACAGGTATTGGGAGATTTTGCTCACAGGTGTTTTTAATTGATTGGGAGTTTGCTGTTACATTGATTGTTCACAAATAAAAGAGTTGTGAAGTCTCAGTTCTTTCCTTTGCTTTTGCCTTTGGAGTCTGCATTTGGTGTAAGAAGACATAATTCAACATGAAGATACCAGGGAGCAAGAGATTTGGATGCTGAAAGAAAACTCAGTTACAACCATAGCACAAAAGTCAGGCATAGCTAAATCAACAATTTGGAATGTCCAGAAAAATGAAGAAACCATTGGTGTCTTCAGCAATTGGCAATGACCAGGTCGGTCTAGGAAAACAACAGCAGTTGATGACAGAAAAATGACTGTAACTGTAAAAGAAAAAAAATAAGTGTCAGTGAAATGACCAACCACCTCCAAAATGCTTGGGTGAAAATATCACAATGTACTGTTGGCATAGTACTTTGGCAGGAGAATTACAAAGGTTACACTGCAAGATGCAAACCTCTGATCAGCAATAAAAACAGAAATGCCAGATTAGAATTTCTTAAAAAGTACAGAGATCAACCAACATACTTTTAGATCTGAGTTAACTTGACAAACGAGACATAGCTGAACCTTTATGAAATTGTGATAAGGCAAAAGAGTGGAGAAAATAAAAGGATGTGCAGATTTTTCAAAGCATACCATCTGTTAAGCATGGTGGAAGTAGTGTCATGGCATGGGCATGCATCTGGAACGGGCTCACTCATCTTTTTTGATGATGTAACAAATGATGACATGTAGGAGAATTAATTCGGAAGTGTTTGGAAGCAACTTGGCTACCAATGTACAAGAAATTACCACCAGACCTAATGGGCAGCGCTTCACAATGTAACAGGACAGTGATCCAAAACACACTGCCAACGCAACCAAGGAGTGGAAAGTGAAATGTTTTAGACTGTCTCCTAATTTAAATCCAATTGAACATGCATTTCCCTTGATGAAGAGGAGACTGTCAGAAACTCCCCAAAACAAGCAACAGTATCTCAAAGGATGATACCAAGAGTTTGCTGGTGTCAATGGGTTGCAGACTCACTGCTGTTGTTGCATGCAAGAGTTTTGTGACTAAATACATTTATACTTCTTACAGTTGCTTTAAACTGAATTGTACCAAAACTAATGCTCGCATGAAATGGGAGGATAGAACTCTGAGTGCTGTTGTTCTTAAACATATCGTTTGAAACAGACAGAAATAAAATGTGACAGTCTGTACTTTTGCCTCATATTCTTCTTTTAATCATATTTTCACATGCCTTGTGTGTACAGCAAAAATAGCAATTTTGACTTTTGGATACACTTTATTTTGAAAGCCCTAATTGCCAGCTGTAGATTTTCTTCAGACAGTAATAATACATAAATATATAAAACTTTAAACAAACAGTCTGTGGATAAAAAAACAGCTTGCTAAGATTAGAAGTAGGGTTAGGTTTAGAATATGGTTCAGGGTAAGTGTTAAGGTTAGGTTGAAGATTAAGGTTAGAGTAAGGGTTAGGATTAGTAGATAGTTACTTAAAATGTTACTAATAGTCGGTAGATAATCTGTAGAGCATCTACCGAAATATTTAAGACAGTCAGAATAAAATATTACCTGACTTTACTGTCCCAAACAAATGGAGGGTACTGTATATGCCAAATAGGAATCCTACAACAATTCACCTAATGAGTGTTGGCCTGACAGAAAAAACTCTTAAAATATATGGTAGTTCTGATGGCACTTTCTGACACCTATCTGGTAAATGTAAATTGGATCAACATATAATGGGGACGTTGTTTAGAGATGATGAATGCTTGGGCCTGTCTTGTGAAGGCCTGGCATTGGGTAATGACAGTTACATAATAAGAATTTATTGTAAATAACTCTGCATTGTTGGTTGATGTTGTATTATATTAGTTATTTGAGTGGATTTCCAATGAAGTGTGGCAGATTTATAGAAAGGCCAACATACTCGCAGAGTGACACAAACCGTGAAAACAAAATTTGGTTAGCTTACTGATCATGTATTTACATTTCTTTATGTGAAAAGACTACACTTATGTATTCCGTGGGCTACTCCGTAGACAGACAAATCGTCTTGTCATATGCAAAAAATGTTTATTTTTGGTAGTTTTAAAACAAAGGTCACCAGAGAAACCCACAGTATATCACAGTTCAATGTGTAGGAAGAGGAAAAGCTTTAAAAGGGCATTAGGTATCCCTCCCTATATGACTACAGTCCAAAGGTGCTGCGGTCTGTGTCAAAGAAGACATGGATGAAACTTCGTTAAATTCTATGGGCTATGGCCAATTAGGACTGGATGAGTCAGTTTGGCTATTTTTTCTTTATTGTTGTTTTGACAGATGACCATTGATGATATGTTGATTAATGACTCATCATTATAATAAAAGCATTTCTGTGGGGCATATGCAAACCCAATGAAAAACAGATGTAAATCTCAATGTGACATCCCTGATTAAAAAGAAGAATAAAGATAGATTGTCATAAAGATGAAGATAGAGTGTCACATTGCCCATTTTGGACCTCAGTAACCTGGCGATAAAGCAGCTGATGTGTGCATAGGCCTGCCTGTCATGACATTTTTCTAGTTTGTTTTCCACTAAGAATACACCTGCCCTGCCAGTGAGTCATCAAACAGGTTTGCGTTTTATGTGTTTGACCTACATGCCACCACGCTGGCTGAGTATACAGACATGCAGGAAGAAAGAACCCACTGGCCCCGGGTTTGAGAGTACATAATT
>JACXGI010000475.1:120307-136100 GCA_016801175.1 Esox masquinongy
CTCGACCATGCAGCTCATTTTTGTTCAAGTTTCGTTGTATTGTGCCCCCTGAAACATCCACACCGTTTATTCCAGAGCAGCCTGTATTTCTCTTGAGGTCACCTGTGGGCTTTATTTTGTATCCCAAACAATTCTTCTGGGAGTTTTGGCTGAAATCTTTCTTGGTTTACCTGACCTTGGCTTGGTATCAAGAGATCCCTGAATTTTCCACTTCTTAATTAGTGATTGAACAGTACTGACTGGCATTTGCAAGGCTTTAGATATCTTTTTATATCCTTTTCCATCTTTATAAAGTTCCATTACCTTGTTACGCAGGTCTTTTGACTGTTCTTTTCTGCTCCCCATGGCTCAGTATCTAGCCTGCTCAGTGCATCCATGTGAGAGCTAACAAACTCATTGATTATTTATACACAGACACTAATTGCAGTTTAAAAAGCCACGGGTGTGGGAAATTCACCATTAATTGCCATTTTCACCTGTGTGTGTCACCTTGTGTGTCTATAACAAGGCCAAAAATTCAAGGCTATGTACACTTTTGATCAGGGCCATTTGGGTGATTTCTGTTATCATTATGATTTAAAAAGGAGCCAAATAACTATGTGATAATAAATGGCTTCATATGATCACTATCCTTAAATAAAAGACAGTGTTTTTGCATGATCAGTCATATTTTCAAAATCAATGCCAGAATTTCACAATTTCTGCCAGGGTATGCAAACTTATGAGCACAACTGTATATATATATATATATATATATATGCGTTTATGTCTATGTATTTTTCAGGCATTTATGCTTTATCGATAGAGACAGTTGGAAAAGACAGAGGGAGCAATTCACAAGCCATATCCATATATTAATAAAATATAGACAATAAACAACAGACTGTTAAAAATAATGGCAAATAAATTAATAAACTTAGAAAATTGCAAGACTCAACTTACAGCAAAAGTGTGAGGATTAGGGCATTCAAGGAGTTGTTGTAATTATGCCGCTGATGTAATTGGCCTTGTTTTTGCTTGAGGAACACTAAGAGGAGCAATAGAACATAAAAGAGGAGTCACCCCATCAGATAGTCTGGAGGTTAGAACATCTGACCATTAACCAAACGGTTGCCAGGTCAAATCCCCAAGCTGACATGATGAAAAATCTGTTGTTCTGTCCCAGAGCAACATCGTTAGTTGTAATGTTCCCTGAAGTACTCAGGACAGCCTACAGCATTGCTCCGATTCAGAGTAGGTGGGTCAACCACGTAAGCCAAATCTCACCATTGTTCGCAAAATATGTATAACCTTTCCGAAGACCAAGTCACTGTCACATGAACTCAGCCGGATGCCATCGTGGGAAAAGGTGAGGCGCCAGACCGCAGGGTAAACATTGGCTTCACGGTAATGTCTGATGTTGTATTATGTCTAATCTCACTGAACACACCCTACATGTCAGAGATAGGCCTTTATCTCAGCCTGCCAGCTTTGCTAAGGTAGGTTACAGTACCGGATCTCTTGGTGACTACTGGAGATCGCCAAGAAATTGCTTATGCTACATTTTTCTGAGACTTTTTCCAGGTCTTCCTTTGCAAAAGATGGGTATCCTTCAAAAATAAATGTGAACGAACTCAAACATGTACTGTGATTAGTAATAAGACATTTAGTAATGGCATTTTCTGTATAAAAAATTGTGTCATATAGACAGTTTAAGACATTTCCTGAATGAACCAACACAAATGTGCTGTTTCAAATCCATCCCTGGCTAGATGCTGGCTCACACTTAAGACTGAATTCATTATCCATTCATGTCTTTATTCTGTTCGGCAATGTTTGAAATCCTGATGGGAATACATACATTTATCTGGAAATGTATTTACTGATAATTTTTTGGGGGTGAAACTTTCTCAGATGAAGGCAGCCTTCATCTAGAGAATGTGTGCCCTGGCTAAGTAAAGCTAAGAGAGCACAGCGAGTTTTTGTTACCGGGGGCATTTTGATAGCTATCATGTTCTCCGTGCGCCAGTCCGGCTGCGAGTGTACGTGTGTTGATTTTACCCAATCTGTACAGTAATGTCCTAATTCTGTCTGCAACGGGAAACGCCGATGAGGCCCACGACCACGGTCTAATACACCCAGCTAGCGCTTAATCAGATAAAAGGTCCGGGTATTGACACACACACACACACACACACACACACACACACACACACACACACACACACCCACACACACACACACACACACTCAGTGAAACAAACACAAAGACACACACACACCTGTGATCAGATAAGGGGTCCTGGTAAGGAGTGGCCCATGAAGACAGGACTAACCTGCAGCCTGACTGACAGAAAACCTCTGTGTCCAGATCCCAACTGGCCGCAACACCCTTGCGACAAGGACTATGTGGGTCCTGTACTGGAGTCAACCACCACGGCCCATTCACAGAGGCCACGTAGCTATGTATTTATTGGCAACTAATTAGCGACAGCGTTACGGTACAGAAGCTATGTTAACTACGATTAAAGTACCATTTCCCCCTCGCTGGACTTGATGTTTTTAGCTGATAAGCCACAAAGACATACAGTTTGCGTTTTAAATAGAAACAAAATCCAGATACAGAAACCCTTGCAGACATTGTGTTAGGATTTGGTAAATGGAAATATTGATATATTAACCAGTTATTGACCTGCAACATATTTACGGTACAAAACTGGAATTAAAATGAAAGTCATTGATGTGTTTTAACCACGTGCTGTACTGTTGACATGCCAGGTCTGGAAATGGTAAATAAATAGAAATTCATAGGGGCTTTGTCATACTCAAACCAGGTTGGCAGGGCCGGTTATAGGCATAAGCGACATAAGCGGTCGCTAAGGGCCCCCTGATTGCTAGGGGGCCCCCAACCGCTAGGGGAGAGGAGGCCCCAAATCATATTTTGCTTAGGGTCCCCTACAGGCTAGAGCGAGGTAGCTGGGCCTAGTGAAGAGAGTGAAGGGTGGGGCGAGGGCTGGAGCAGTCTGGCTGGAATCTGACACAATATGGCCCATAACGTCACTGCAATACCGACCAGCGGTCATACAACATTGACAGCCCTCCCTGGACGTACAGCGAGGATGAGCGACGGGCAGATGTGTGGGCCTTTCAGCCCGGAAATTGTTTGTTTGCGTGTGTGTGTGTGTGTGTGTGTATGTGTGCTGGGGCATAACAGTGGGTCTTTGACCCAGAAGGAAGCTGTAAGGACAGACAAATCCCCTCTCTGGGGGTCAGACGGTGAGACAACGCCACGGCGTTGCATGCGCTCAGATCTGATTTCAGAAGGAAGGAAGGAAGGAAAAGAGAAGGGAGGGGAGTGGATAAGGGCCTCGCTTGCTGCTTTATTTCTCCTTTCTAGGTTGTTCCATGAATGCCACGGAGGTGGAGTTTGTTATGCACACAAAGAACCAGTCTAATCTCTAGCATTCTGTTCTGAAACAATACGTGGCTCATTGTTATTGGATGGAGTTTATTCACCCTATCAAAATGACTGATCATATGAGTAAAATAAACTTAGCCTTTCACTTCTAATAGGCAAAAGTGAGAAACAAAGAGAAAGAAATAATTATCCACAAAACTCTCCTTCAAATTAGCCTGGCTGGTCTGTTTTTCACTCAAAAACACATCTTAGAGTAAAAGTAATGACCCATGAATA
Organism: Esox masquinongy; assembly: GCA_016801175.1. Taxonomy (NCBI): domain Eukaryota; kingdom Metazoa; phylum Chordata; class Actinopteri; order Esociformes; family Esocidae; genus Esox; species Esox masquinongy. The sequence continues at coordinate 123,981 of JACXGI010000475.1, forward strand.
TCTAAGAACAGCTAATCTAGAACCTTAAACAACCAGCTAATATAGAACCATATACAACCAGCTGATCTAGAACCATATACAACCAGCTGATCTAGAACCGTATTCAACCAGCTGCTTTAAAACCATCTAGGACTAGCTGATCTAAAACCATATGGAATCAGCTGCTTTAGAACCATCTAGGACTACCTGATCTAAAACCATATGGAACCAGCTGTTGTAGAACCATCTAGGACTAGCTGATCTAAAATCATATGGAACCAGCTGCTTTAGAACCATCTAGGACTAGCTGATCTAAAACCATATGCAACCAGCTCATCTAGGAATATCTAGGAACAGCTGGTCTAGAACCTCCCTTCGCCCAGGTCTTATTAAGTAATATCTTAGAGGCTTAACTGGTCCAATATCAGCCATGTGTGTGTGTGTGATGTGTGTGTGGTGTGAGGTCCCGACGGGGCTATAAATGGATCTTGAATTTAACAGGAAGGTGCTGTCAGCTGGAAGCACAGGGAGGAACCTGGAACTGCCCATAGAACTACTGGCAGCCATGGAACGCCACACACACACACACACACACACACACAAGCTTGTATGGCTATCCTCATGGGGACCAGAAAATAGAAATTGCATGCTCCCTTGCCCTAATCTTAACCCAAACCCTAACCCTTACCCAAACCCTAACCTTAACCTAACCCTAATCTAACCCTAACCCTGACCTCAATAAAGTAACATTTATGCCTAAACTTTACCTAGATGTAATACCTAACCTTAACCCTAAACTTAACCAACAACGCCTGGACCTTAAAGAAAGCCCAATTCTATCTCTAAAATGAATTGTAAGTTTGATCCTAAACCTAAACCCTGAGCCGGAAATTGACTTTAGCCTCATGGGGACCGGACATTTGGTCCCCATGAGTATAGTTAGACCTAAAACACACACACACACAAACACACAGCCTGCCAGCCAGCTCTCATCTGTCTCTTCTCCTACTTTCTCTCTCTTCTCTTTTCCCTCCATGCCATGACAGGGCACTTTATCACCCCCAAACAACTTGTCTCCCCACCCAGAAAAGGAAACCAAGCAGCTTGTGTGCCAGGGAATTTAACGGGCTCAGTCAGGCTGTCAGGCTGTGGGTTGGTTGTGTTGAGCTCAGCAGTGGACCAACGCCCCTTCAGCAGCCCTGGCCAGGGACCAGCAGGGAACGAGGGCCGGATTACCTGTGCCACGACACTTCCAGTCACCTGACACCTGCAGATATAAGTACTGTATGTACTGTACGTCTGAGATGAAAGATGTTGCGCCCAGACATGTTGTACATCCAAGACTGCAAGAGTGGCGTAAAGGCTGCTGCACTCTTTAATTGACATATACTGTACTAGGACACGACCACAAGTCATTTGTGATTGAATATATTTTAAATGGTTGTAAAACAGGATTAGGGCTGCGGTGTAACAGCCGGGCACGGCCTGTACTGTGCCGGCTGTTCCATTTCTATGTTCAATGTGTTTTGGTTCTGTTTGTTCTGTTTCTATGTTCTTTGATTGGTTTCACCCATGTATGTTTATTAAAACAACTTGTTGTTTGAACACATCAGCGCCTGTGTCCTGCAACCTTCTCCTGAAGAACGTTACATGTGGCAATCAAAGGTTTTTAAGGAGCCGTAAAGAACATGTGCTGAAAAGGCATTTTCCTTTTAAAATATTAATAACTACTCTACAAATAAAGTCCACTTCACTACAATGGACTTGTAGTGAAGCGCTCTGATCATCACAAGCACCTCTTTATGACCCTGACTGTGAAATTGACTGCACTAAAAAAGCTTTTAGGACTTCATTTACAAGTATAGCAATCGTGGTTTCCAGCTAATAATATAATTTCAATGCTAGACAAAATATGTGTGTTGGTTGGCATATGTTAACATTTTTAGCAAAGGGCCACTGTTTTCTTTACCTAAGGGCTCTGTGCTGCAAAAGTCAACAGGCTACAAAAAACAACACAGAAAATGACGACCAAATGCTTTATTCAACCTAAGGTAATTTTCGTAAAAAATGTCCCACTCAACCTCTCAAATGAATGTTACAGATTCACTATGGAATGTTAAGTTGTATAATAATTGCTTTTTGAGTGTTTCTTTAGTCACCTATCTCCCTGTATCATGTCCAAACTGGCCATTCATTGTCAGGGTTGTTTTTCCATCTCCCCCTCTGTGACAGCTTTCGAAACCGCCGAAGCTGGTTTATAAATGTAAATTACAAGTCTACAAAATAACCTCAGAGCTTTGTGAGGCTGCATTTGGAGTTAAGGGCCGCCCTCTCAAACTCCCTAATTTTGTAACGGTCGTGCTGCGTACCGGGCCTAGATATTAATGCGTACATTGAGAGAGGAGAGAAATGGGGAGTAGAAGTGAGAAGAAAACATAGGAGAGAAGAGAAACTTCCCTTTTGGCTGTTTGGATGGCATAGAGTTGTCTAAAACAGTTTGATCCCTATAACAGAATGAAAGTCCTTTAACTCAGACAAGCTGTACCTGCTCACAGAGGAGAGGAGGGGACAAGAGAGAACATGGGGGAAAGAGGAGAGAATAAGAAAGCACAGGAGAGGATGAGATTATACTTTATTTTGGTGCTCACATAAATGGATGTGAAAAATTATGTTTCTATTGAAGTTCTATCGAACACACTGGATATATGTCACATACTATCATCCTGAAATCCCTTTCTGTATTTTCCTTTTTTAATTGTGTTTCCTCTGGTCTAAAAAAATGTTCAGGTCGACCGATCTATCAGAGCAATTGTGAAATAAAAACAGACCTTACAAGGAATAATGTGTAAAACAGTAATCTGCCGGGGAAAGACAGTAAAACAATAAAACCGGACTAAGAATATGAGTAAAGGTCCCCTGACATAAACAATGTGCACCTACACAAAGGAGACGAGATGATGTGATGAAAGCGAGGAGAGGAGAAAAGAGCACATCATTGGATGTGAAAGGCAATGTTTTATGAAGTTGAATGTTTTATGAACTATCACATTCCACCTGAATTATTATATATTTTACTTCAGACCTCAGGTCTGTTAAAAAAAGCTATTCTTGCCAATCTGTTCCGGTCAGCTTATCTGTCAGAGCTGATATGAAGGATAGGCAGATGTACTAGAACTCTGCGTGTGAGATTTATTGTAACTCCTACAGTACGCAGAAGGGTGAGGACAAGGCAGTCACTAGAACACAACGATCTTACTCAAATATCAGATTAACCACAGAGCTTTTCCACTATAAAGTTGTTTTCTGCATACACAGTCAGGAATTCATTGTGCAACACTTTCAGAAGAATCCATGCCAATGCTCTTCGGGTTAGCACAGAGATGCATCAAACCAACAGCTATTGTGGTGATGCAATACATATTTTGTTTGTTTTGTCAGACAACGGGATTTCACTTCTGCTCTGTCTAATTCTGTTAAATGACTGCCAGTTACTTCTCGTGTCAATGGACATTAAAATTGTTCAGTGTAAATTTTGAGTATCATTCATACGGCTACTCCCAAGATTTCAAAATAGAGGTCATGACATAATATTTACTCATGTCTAGACTTTTTGTCATCTGACATAATTCAGCCATCATTTGCCGAAATGAAGTGGAAGTGGTCTCTGATGAAACCTTCTGCAATGGCTACTTTGAACTCTCAATCATCATAATGTTAATGCACGTACATATTCACACAAACATACCCACACTGACCACATCTTGGCCCGGTCAATGACTTGATGTGACACATTACTTTAGTCAACAAGTTTTAATGATACTATTTGCTTAGCCACACATTTACTTCTCAGAGCTGTAACACTGATAAATCTTATCATTTGTGCTGTAGAAAAACTTGGAAAACCACATAAGGGCATATTGGGGCTATAATTGTAGTTACATACATTCCTATGATAAAGGGGGATTGTGCCTCACCACATATTGCTCAATCAGCTTATGTATCCATTTTGTTGCCATAGCAGCTTCAATGTAATCAACTGAGTCCTATTTCTTAACCAGTGATAGGTTTACATTGACTGGAGGAGGTTAGTTTGAAGAGGCCAACCAAAGTCCAACCAATAAACAGAAGTTCAAGAAGAAGTCACAAACAAAGGAATTTGACGGAAGAAGCAAGAGCCCCCTCCTCTAATCAAGCGAATGGGAAGGTTGGGACAGATTAGATAATATTTTGAGTAGTGGCGAAGTTATAACACCATGGTTGTAAACTGGTGGTTCGTGGTCACAGGGGATTAAGAAAAAAATATAAAATACTCCAGTATCAAAATGTATCAATTAATACTATGTAGTAACATACAATTCTATAAAATGTAATTTTCTGTATTTATTTTTATTTACTCAGTATTTTTAATACAGAGCGGCAATGTATCTGCAGTGCAACTGAACATATTTCTTTTGCTAACATTCTTTATCACAAATATGAACAAAATTAAATTATTGACAGTGAAAAAGGTGGGAATATTATTCTACATTAGTGGTGGTAAAATGTTTCATTGGGATTTAGTCAAGGTGACGCCACACATTTGTTTTGTAATGTATGATTTATTAGTCATAAATTTCTACACATTTTACTTTGGACTCAAATCTACGTTGGATGTATTGAATTTGCTTGCGGGCTGGATTTGGCGAGCAGGCATTAGTTTACAAATCCTTGTTCAACTGTATAATATAATCAATAAATTTACTGTCAGTATAGCATGCCTTTTTAGTCCAGATACTGTAGCATTTGCAAGTTTTTGTATAACTTCTTGTTGAACAATCTGTCAAACGTATCCCTTATTAGGGAGTGTCCGATATTTACGCAGCCCTGAGATTAATGGGGGAGAGTCATGCTTTTTTAATTTCAGTAAGGGGAGGATTTAGTCTTCTTTAAATCTTTTCCAGGGGAGGGTTGTGTCATTTGTAATAAGTTACATTCCAGTATTTCTCTGTGTTTTAGATTTAGTTTATTACATCTCGCTATGCGCCCTATGTTGCCCCTCACCCCCACTTTTCTGCTGGCGTGCAATATGAAATGCGCCTATAGTATGGTTACAATCGAATGACCCAGAGCCTGTAAAGGCTTATAGGAAAGGCTGTACAAAGTGCATGCTCAGAAAAGTAGGGGACAAATATTTTTTATAAAAGTTATCTTAAAAAGTTTTGGCGCTGCCTGGTGTGTGCTAGATAACAACACTGAATGAGACTACACACTGCAGTCCATCAATAAATCATCAGGCTGGTCCTACCACACTCTTACTGATGTTATCCTTTTGATACCTAATCAATGGTTCTGCTGCGAGGTGCCAATTTAGGAGGTGCGACAAAGGCTTCTTTCGAAAACCAATTTGATTCGTTCCCAAACCTTTGTGTTGTTTCACTACTTAGTGAACATTAGGAAAGACCAAAGGTAAACATTTATAGTTTGTTAGCTACTGCTATTGAAGATTTTAATCATATTTGAATTTAATACCAGATGGAAAGTCCAAGTAAATTCAGAGCATAGTTATACAATAAAAAAAAGAACAGCCCTAACTGTTTGACAGACAAAGCTAGAGGCTACCATTGAGTCTGAGGAAATTCTTTCAGCATGTTGGATGCAGGAGAAATGGGAAGGAGTAATAGACCTGAGCAACTTTGACAAGGGCCAAACTGTTATAGCCAGATGACTGGGTCAGAGCATCTCTGAAATGGCAAAGCTTATGGGGTGCTCCCGGTCAGCAGTGGTGAGTACCTACCGACAGCGATCTGAGGAGGGACAAACCACAAACCGGCGACAGGGTGTTGGGCGCCAAAGGCTCATCGATGCGTGAGGGCAACAAAAGCTGTCCCATCTGGTCCCAACCAACAGAAGGTCTACAGTGGCACAAGTCACAGAAAATGTTAATGATGTTTACGGGAGCAATGTGACACAACAAACAATTCATCGTACCCTATTGCTTATGGGGTTGCGTAGCCGCAGACCGGTCAGAGTGCCCATGATGGCCCCGGTCCACAGTCAAAAGCACCTACAATCGACATTCGAGTGTCAAAGATGGACCTTGGAGCAGTGGAAGAAGGTCATCTGGTCCGATGAGTCCCGTTTTTTTTTTATATAACTTTGATGGCCATGTATGTGTGCGCCATTTAGCTGGGGAAGTGGATGCACTATGTGATGGCACCAGGATGCACTATGTGAAGATATGTCACCTACCTAAACATTGTTGCAGACCAGGTACACCCGTTCATAGCAATGGTATTCCCTAATGGCTGTAGCCTCATTCAGCAAGATAATGCGCCCTGCGACACTGCACATGTTGTTCGGGAATGGATCGAGGAACATGCTGAACAGTTCAAGGTGTTGCCCTGGCCTCCAAATTCCCCAGATCTTTATCTGATTGAACATCTGTGGGATGTGCTGGACCAACAAGTCCAATCCACGGTGGCTCCACCTCACAGCCTACAAGACTTGAAGGATCCCCTGCTAATGTATTGGTGCCAGATACCACAGGACACATTCAGGGGTCTTGTAGAGTCCATGCCTCGGCGGGTCGGCGCTGTTTTGGCGGCATGGAGGACCAACAGCATATTAGGCAGGTGGTCATAATGTTTTGGCTCATCAGTGTATAAAATGATTTATAAGGTCCGCAAACTCAAATGATTCTGGCCCATAGGGGAGGGTCACTTTTATTTTTTAAGTGTTCAGGGTGTTTCTTGTGAAAACATTTTAGTGAAGCGAGGCAAATCCATTTCCTTTCAGAGAGATCCAATGTTCTTCAGGTAGCCCAGTGTGCTGCATCTATAGCTAGACATTTTTCGCTCTATTGGAGTGATAATCGACTTCAACAATATAATTTACATGCTTGCAGCTGATATCTTCCTCAATAAATTAGTTTAATACAAGTTTAATACAACCCTAACTGCTTTGCAATCACTGCCCCCTACAACATTCATCATTGGGATCTTTACACTCCTGGGAAACTAACCAGGTTATCTACAAGTCCCCCTTATGCAAATCCCTGATTTACCTCAGCTCGGTAATTAAAAACAACCTACCCAATTCTACCCAACAGAACCGTGCGTTCTGGTCAATACCTCACACTGGACTTTCCTAAAATCAATACCTCCTTTGGCCATCAACATTTTAAATTCTCTTTAGTCAATGACTGATAGAAATTGTGAAAGACACTCAAACTTGGCACTTTCATCAAACCTTACTTCAAAAACAAAGCTGAGAATTCTTCTGCAAATATTGTGAGTGAAGTGGCATATTCAAATCCAATCCAAAAAATGTCTTGCTTAAACTCCAAAATGCTGAGTAACCTAGCTGAATCACATCTAGTCAACATATTAAATGTCTTTAACAGCCCATAAGGCATATTGAATCTGAGGAGAAGCAGTTGAACTTTACATGAGAGTGCAGCTATGCAGCAAAATGCTGAGTGATCATTTCTATCAGGAAGCGTAAATCCATGATTCGACTAGTAAAATTCCAAGAACATCTATGTACTTGTAAGTGAAACTGACTATATTTAATGTTTACTTGTGTTTGTTGGTTTTGGTTTTCTCTCATTAGTTAGCCAGTATGTTTGTCTATCTGCAACTTTGTGCATCACTGTTAATGAGAATTTTGCAAATTGTGGCTAATAATGCTAAGTTAGTAGTAGACGACGCAAGAGGCCTAAATCAGGTTGTTTCGTTGTAAACGAGAAGTGGAGTTGAAAGTCCTCTTATGAGAGCCTAAATGAGCTGGTAAATGAACTAACTATTTATGCCTTGGCAACCGTTGCTAGGCAACCGTTGCTAGGCTGTTGGGAGATTCCTTCAAATTTCTATACTTCGCTCCAAATCAGTGGTGATCCTGTGGAGAAACAAACAGACGGGTGAGAGTCAATGTTCTGGAGATGGAGGATCCTGCAGGCCCGGGAACAGTATTGCATGTGGCAGTTGTGCTTGAGGAAGAAGTTGCTCTTAAGGACCTTCCAGACCTCTTATGGAATGTTGTTTGGGTCTTTAGGTATCAATTAAAATACATGTGAAATGACACTATTTTTCATTGCTAAGAAAATTGAAAATGACAATCTGCTGGTCCTTGTTCTCAGGACAGTTAAAAATTCTATAATCTGTTTCAGATTTGACACATCAAATAGTGCTTTTTAATTAATTTAGATAGGTTATGACCCAGCGGTCCATACTTCATCTTCTCAACTTAGAATTTTCTCAGGAATGGAAATACTCTTTTGAGGCTGTCTCTCAGTAAAAATTGTTGAGCTCAAATCAGTCATTGAGAAACAGTCTGTTGCAGGGATAAACAAACATATTTCTGTCCCTCAGGGGCTGCTCTCTGATTCATAGCAGGAATATGTGTCCAATGGATATTGCTTGACTGCTCTTTAATATGTTTGTTGTGGTCCACTAAACTAATGTTGAACAACAAACCATTTACAGGTTATGTGAGACCTTCAAATTTAAGAAAGGTTTTGTTTTATTTTGTTGCCATGAAACACATTTGTGTGTTTGCATGTTTTTTGGCAAAAGTATGTACAGTACTGTGCAAAAGTCTTAGGTTCCAGAACATTGAGCTAAGGCCATTTATTAAGTTAGTAAATGTTTTGAATATACACATTTTACAATATTACAAATAAACAATTACTACATCAAATTTCAGGGGCCTAAGACTTTTGCACAGTACTATATATATATATATATATATATAAAATGTATGTATTTTGATTCATTACTGGAACACAAGGTTGCAGGATTGGTACTGTACAGTGGATCTAGGGATGCTACATATGAAAGTTATTGAGGCTGAACTTACAGAATTTTATGTTTATACCAAAAAACTGCAGAATGCTCTACATTTACTACCACATACCCTGTTACTAAACAGATGGTCATTGTACTGCATGGTGGTTTTAAAACCTTGAAATTCTTAGTGGAGGTCCGCAACTTGAAAGTGAATTTTCAGAAGACCACACAAAGAATCATTGATCCCACTTTTAAGTAGCATTTTATGAAGACTTAATAATGGCTTTATAGGCATTGGTTTACAAAGGATGTATAACTATTTCTTGCTCATAATGTGGCATAACTGCGACATAACCATTATGTTTGTTCACAATTTATTAATCTTTTAAAGAGAATGAAATGTGATTATAGATGATTTGTGACCTACAATGCATTCAGATTTATTTAGATGTCTTCACTTTTTAAAACTGATTAAATGTTTTTTTTTCCTTCATTCATCTACAGACAATACCCCATTTGTACATGATTCAATTTCCCAATATCAATTTGAATTCAAGGACCTGCTTAATCACAGCAACTCCCAGCGTACTCGGGACAGTCAATGTTGAGATATGTCTTCCAAAGCCCATTTGATGCCGTTCTTGTTTTCATCAAGCTGCCCAATAAACCTGGAAGTCTACAACAGAATCCTTATCTTATGTGCCAAAAGGTATGCACTCTCCTGACTTTTACCTTGATTGAGTGCAGAGGTGCCCAAGCGATCACAAGTAGTTGCTGCAGTGCAACAGGGCAAGGCAAGCCAATTTCATGACTTACCCCCCAAACCTGGACGATGCTGGTCAACTACATTGCCCTCCAGGTGACTCCTGGGTTAATCTGAGAGACGGATTCAAATTTCCCAATGACACCGGAAACTGCACAGCAGTGACTTTACCGCTACACCATTCAACCAACTCGCTATCTTAAGATAAATACATTACCTGTATGTCACTCTAGATAACTGTCTGCTAAAAGCTAAAATGTATAAATGTATTCCTTCAATATGAATAATGAAATACTCAATAAGAAATAAATTCTTAGTGCGATAGGCATTGGCTAAGTCAGATAAGTCTACCATCCAATCATCTCCCGCTACATCGTCCCCGGCTTGCCTTGTGCAACCATTCAACAATCACTACATTGTAATGATATTGTGGGACCGAGCTAAGTGTACAACTTAGGTGAGCCATATAGATACTCCGCTGACAAGGTGCGTAATAAAGTAGATACAGTTGTGCTCAAAAGTTTGCATACCCTTGGAGAATTGATAATATATGTACCATTTGTAAAGAAAACATGAGTGAGCAGGCGAAACACGTCTTTTATTTCATATGGAATTCACATTCAACTGTAGGTCATAACAGAATGGCACAATCATAAAACAGAACATGGCAACAAAGAAAAAATGTACTGACCCCTGTTCAAAAGTCTGCATACCCTTAGTTCTTAATATTGTGTATTGCCCCCTTTTGCATCAATGACAGCATGCAGTCTTTTGTATTAGTTGTCTATGAGGTCCCGAATTCTTGCAGGTGGTATATCTGCCCATTCGTCTTGGCAAAATGCCCCCAGGTCATGCAGTCTTTGGTCGTCTTGCATGAACCGCATGTTTGAGATCTCCCCAGAGTGGCTTGATGATATTAAGGTCAGGAGACTGTGATGGCCACTCCAGAACCTTCACCCTTTTCTGCTGCAACCACTGGAGGGTCAACTTGGCCTTGTGCTTAGGGTCATTGTCGTACTGGAAAGTCCAAGAGCATCCCATGCGCAGCTTTGATAACATGCTGATAACATTCTGCATGCTGATGCTGCATTCATCTTGCCATCAATTTTCACAAGATTCCCCGTGCCTTTAGAGCTCACATACCCCCAAAACATCAGTGAGCCACCACAATGCTTCACAGTGGGGATGGTATTCTGTTCACTATAGGACTTGTTGACCCCTCTCCAAACATAGCACTTATGGTTGTGACCATAAAGCTCTATTTTGGTCTCGTCACTCTAAATTACAGTGTGCCAGAGGCTGTGAGGCGTGTCAAGGTGTTGTCGGACATATTGTAACCTGGCTTTTTTTTGGCATTGGTGCAGTAAAGGCTTCTTTCTGGCAACTCGACCATGCAGCTCATTTTTGTTCAAGTTTCGTTGTATTGTGCCCCCTGAAACATCCACACCGTTTATTCCAGAGCAGCCTGTATTTCTCTTGAGGTCACCTGTGGGCTTTATTTTGTATCCCAAACAATTCTTCTGGGAGTTTTGGCTGAAATCTTTCTTGGTTTACCTGACCTTGGCTTGGTATCAAGAGATCCCCGAATTTTCCACTTCTTAATTAGTTATTGAACAGTACTGACTGGCATTTGCAAGGCTTTGGATATCTTTTTATATCCTTTTCCATTTTTATAAAGTTCCATTACCTTGTTACGTAGGTCTTTTGACAGTTCTTTTCTGCTCCCCCTGGCTCAGTATTTAGCCTGCTCAGTGCATCCACTTGAGAGCTAACAAACTCATTAGCTATTTTTACACAGACACTAATTGCAATTTAAAAATCCACAGGTGTGGGAAATTCACCTTTAATAGTCATTTTCACCTGTGTATGTCACCTTGTGTGTCTATAACAAGGGCCATTTGGGTGATTTCTGTTATCATTATGATTTAAAAAGGAGCCAAACAACTATGTGATAATAAATGGCTTCATATGATCACTATCCTTAAATAAAATAATTTTTTCATATTTTCAAAATCACTGCCAACATTTCACAATTTCTGCCAGGGTATGCAAACTTAAGAGCACAACTGTATTTATAAAATAGCTTCACTCATTCATTGTGATAAAATAATGCTGTAGCTAGGCAATTGATGGAACATTGTATTTAGTGTTATGAGCTACAAGCTAGTTCGCTCATCATATGAGTATTTGTAGTTTTCAGTGCTAGTTGGGTATAGAAAAACTTTTAGGATTCATTATCAGCCTTAACTGAATGACATCGGGTGTAACTAATTATGTGTGAAATGTGACCAAAAGTCCAATAAACAATTAACCTAAAATCCATCCTGCGTATGTGATAGTAGGAACATGGGGAAGAAACATCTTTATTTTGACAAGCATTAGGGAGAACACCGGCAAGGCCACTGGTGATGTCATCATGTGTTCTCCCCTCCACCGTCCAATCCCCAACCCTTAACACTGAGGCCTGGGGAACTGCACTCAGTGCATACTTCCACCCTGCTATAACTGCTGTTTGTGAGTGTGTGCGTCTGGGTGCGTACTTCCACCCTGCTCAAACTCGAACCCAAACTCAGCTGCCTAGCTCTCTCCATACCCCCCCCCCCCCCCCCCCCC